>CAOJBK012614270.1:0-11236 GCA_948294925.1 Codiaeum variegatum | reverse complement strand
TTTGAATTTAGTTACACCCTCATCCAAATAGTAGGTAACCGGTCAAAAGTGACCTGGTAAGGCTGACATGGAAATTGAAATAGTTTTTTTAATCCTTATTTATTTTACCTAAATGTCACATCTACCATTAATCAATTTTTTTAATTAATCATTTTATTTTCTCAATTTTTTTTATTAAAGGCAATTTTTGTGCCTAAAAATGAATTTTGAACTTAAAATGTTACTAATTAAAATTCATTTAGTTTTTGGATCAAAGGCCCAAAAGAATTACCAAGCCCATTAAAAGGCCTAATTTTTTTATGACTAAGTATTAAGTCATTAGAGAGTTCTAGAATTGGAGTTTTGCAAGCAAAGTCACGTAACTGTGCATTAACTTCCTTAAAGTGACTGCTGGCTTTTCACGTATTGGCTGAAGAAGCGGTTTCTTAAAGATATAAAAGTTACAATGCTAGAGAAGATGGGGGACACCAATTTATCAAATCAACTTATCAACACAACAAAATCAATGAATAACCAATATCAACACAATCAACTTTATAATAACTAGCTTTAACCTTAGTAATTCATCAAGCTAAAATTTTCTTTTACTATAATTGCTTATTTTCATCCTTCCTCAGCATTTTAAATTCATTGTAATCATTAATTTTCAAGAAATCAATACAACAAATCTTTACATTCTTCAATTGCAATTTCTTTTTTCATTTGCAATATAAATTTTGTGAAATCCTAACAGATTGTGGTAAAAGAGTTTGAGAATCCACTACGTTTGATTAGAAGTCAGTAATTCAACAATTGAGAAAATTCTCATCTGCCACGCTCGCAAGTCTGAAAAATAATGCAACAATCTTTTTGGCATGCCTAGTGCGACAACATTTCATGATGCCATAAACAATTGATGTTGGATAGTCACCCAGCAAACGCCTGAGGAATCAGGTGATGAACATTTTGAAGAAGCTCTGGCTCCTTAGAGCCGGAGGAGGGAGAAATCTTCTATCAATCAGATGGGGGATAGTAGCTTAAAAGTGATTGAAGATGCTGGTGAGAACACTGGTTCTCAAACTTTTGATTAGTCAAAGCATTGCATGAGGCAATTCCTCAGGTAATGAGCTCAATAAAGCAAGCCAATAGTATAATTTCTAATATTTTTAGCAGTTTTAAAAAAATTATGATTGATCTAATGCAATCTCTTTCTAAAAATGCTAATCAAAGATCGAAACAGAAAACACCTTTAAATCGGTGGCCCAAGAAGAAGCTGTTAATTTTTTAAGAGTTTCCTCAGGATTTTCTTTGGCCACTGATGACAAGTACAAACCTTCTCAAAAGAGAGAGAGGTTAACCCTAGTAAAATTAATAATCTTATTTGTTCTAATAGCCAGAATATTAATATTAATAATAAATGGCCTAACCAACAAGTTTTTTGCAAAACTAGTCGTACTTTGCAGTCTGGGATCTATGAACATAAGACCAAAGGCATGGGGAGCAACCTTCTTTAGGGGTATATGCCAATTCATCAATTCTATGTTCCACCTCCTCAAGTTCTAAGGTTGGGAAGAGTTGATTTGGATGTTATACATGATGTGGTATAAGAGTTATATGTTCCTAGTCTGCGTCCAGTAAGCCGATTAGAATTTAATAAGCCATTTCTTAACATAATTAATAGAGACAATTATTATCCAAGGGGTTATCGTGTTCTTGAATTTTATCTATTCTCTAGGTAAGATGGATAATCCACCCTTGAACACATCGCCTATTTTACCATTCAATGTGATGAATTATGAAAATTTTTTCAATTTAAAGTTATGATTGTTTCCTAATAGTCTAACTGGTACTACTTTTACTTGGTATGCTATACATCTCAGGAATTCTATTTTCACATGGCAGGAGATGGAGCATCAATTCCACACTCAGTTATTCAAGGCTAAACCAGAGGTTTGCATAGTTGAATTATCTAAAGTGACTCAAAGAGCTAGTGAAATGGTTGATCTCTTCATTGTATAGTTCAAAAGGAAGAGAAATAGGTGCAAAATTCTTTTATCAAAAACTGAGTATGTAAAAATGGCTCAAAGAGGTCTCGATATTGAGCTGAGGAAGAAGTCTCAAGGTATGGAATTTCGAGACTTTTATGACCTTGCTGCCAAAGTTAACAAATATGAAGAATTGCTCAAGAAGGAGAATCAAACGAGGAAAGCCCCAATGTTAACTTATTTCTAAGAAGTTTCCAATTCTGAGGTTGTTGTTACTGACCTTGTAAATACTATGTCCTATGTTGGAGAAGAAATCGTCAGAAGCTTGGAAGAAATCCTCCTTCTATGAAGAGGAGAGAAATAAGGAAACTCAAAATAGTAAAAATAGAATTTTACCATTAGTTTAGGAATGGTAGAAATTTGATATGTTTTTTAATACATTCATATTTTTAGTATGTTAAATACTATATATATGAAGATCTAAAACTTGAAAATTCATTCATAATTAAAAAAAAAAATCATTTCTTTCATATTTTCTTTTTTAAACCTTCTAGGTTTTAGAGTAATTTTTGTTATCCTATTTTGCTTCTACACAAAGGGAAAAAGTATTTATTCTGCTGTAAATTTATGAGTTTTCCGAACAAAATTGGTATTGGAGCTAGTTAAAAAAAATTGTGAGAATCAAAATGGAAGATACAATGGCTTTTACAGGAATGATAAAGTTGACTTCCCCTAACTATTCAATTTGGAAACCTCGGATGGAAGATATACTTTATTGTAAGGATTTGTATATGCACATCGAAGAAGAACAAAAGCTAGAGAATAAAATAGAAGATGGTTAGAAGTTAGAGAATTGTAAGATTGTTGGATTAATCCAACAATTTATTGATCAAAGCATGTTTAAGTATGTGGCCACTGAAACTAATGCATACACTTTGGAAAAAGCTTGAAACAATGTATGAAAGAAAGATAACCTTAAATAAAGCCACTGTAATGAGAAGGTTAGTTCGCTTTCAATATAAATAAGGCAAAAATATGGCAGAGCACATGAATGAATTTTAGGGAATTGTTAACCAGCTAGCTTTTGTTATCATGGTCATTAATGATGAGGTTCAAGCCTTGCTTCTTCTTAACTCATTGCCCGATAGCTAGGAAACCTTGTTATCTCATTGAGTAATTCTATTCTGAATGGTACACTTACCTTAGAAATGGTGAAGGATAGCTTATTCAATGAAGAAGTAAGAAGACATGAATTTTCTTCTACAAATCAAACATAGGCAAATATTGTTGAAGGATGGGGGAGACCATAATTTAAGAGCTCCTAAAATTAAGACAAATAGAGAGGTAAACCAAAATCCAGGAAAGGGATCACTTGCTTTTATTATCGCAAGCCAGGACATAAGCAAGGTGAATACTGGTTATGGAAGCATGACATAAGAGCCATGAATGAGAAAAGTAGAAACAATGAAGATAAAAGGGATGTGACTACCACAACACTCAGTGATGAAGTTTTCTTTTTAGGTGATGATGCTTGCTACAACCTTACAACCAAAGAATGCAATTGGGTAATTGATACTGGTGCATCATATCATATAATTGCAAATAGAGACTACTTTTCATCTTAAATTTGCAGTGATCTAGGCTATGTAAGAATGGGAAATGATCGATCCTCCAAAATAATCAAAATTGGAGATGTCTTCTTAGAAACCAATACTAGGTGTAAGCTCACACTTCACAATGTTAGACAATGTCATGGACATTCGACTCAACTTGATCTTAATCGGAAAGAGGGATGATGAAGGATATGTGAACCGCTTTGAAAATGGAAAGTGGAAATTGTCTACAAGTTCTTTAATTGTTGCTCATGGGAAGAAGTTACAAACTCTTTGTGTCATTCATGCAAATCTCAGTTCACATTTAAATGTAGCTGAAGGAGGTTCCTCTACCGAGCTATGGCATAAGCAACTTAGGCATATGAGTGAGAAGGGTTTATAGATCCTTATTCAAAAGGAGCTCCTCCCTTTGAAATATGTCAACCTAAAAACATATGTTGACTATTTACTTGGAAAACAACACATAGTTGACTTTCGAAGAAGTCAACCATCTAGAAGATCTTGTGCTCTAGATTTGGTACATATAACTGTGTGATCCATATCAGAAAAATTATTTGGTGGAGCATCATACTTTGTCACTTTAATTGATGATCATCCTAGAAAAGTGTGGATCTTTCTTTTGAAAAGCAAAGACCAAGTTTTTGAAGCTTTCAAGGAGTTTTATACCAAGGCTTAAAGGGAAAATGGCATGAAGTTAAAATGTGTTCATACAAATAATGGTGGTGAGTACAGGGGTCCCTTTGAAGAATATTGCAAGAAATATGGTATCAAGCTTGAGAAGACTATACCAAAGACACCTCAGCGAAATGGAGTAGTAGAGATAATGAATCGAACAATCAAGGAAAGAGTTCGAGCAATGCTCTCTTATGCAAAACTACCAAAATCTTTTTGGGGTGAAGAAGTAAAGATAACAGTTTATTTGATTTATCTTTCTCCACCATTTCCACTAAATGGTGATGTTCCACAAATGATTTGGTCACGGAGAAAGGTGAACTTCGGAGGCTTGAAGGTGTTTAGATGTAAGGCCTTTGTTCATATCCCGAAGGGTGAAAGGTTTAAAATTGATATCTAAACAAAATAATGTATCTTTTTTGGCTATTTAGAAGATGAGCTCGACTATAGATTATGAAGCGCTTCAGATAGGAAGATTATCCGAAGCAAAGATGTTGTCTTCTTTAAGGACCAAATCATTGAAGATATACAAAAGCAAGAAAAAATAACACTACCCAATCAAGAATCACTAATAATGTTAGTCTCATTCCTCCCCCATATGTAACTGACGTTTATAGGGAAGAAGTAGAAGAAGAACCTCAGAATGATAATCCTAGTCAAGATATAGAGGAGGCCATACAATAGGTAACTTAAACACCACCAGCACTATAATTGAGGAGGCCAACGAGAGAGAGAAGAATTCAGTAAGATTAGCAAGAGGTGAGTATCAATTACTCATTGAAAGGGAAGAGCTAAAGTCCTGCGAAAAGGAAATAATAGGTGTACATCAAAATGAGTGGTATAAAGTTGTGCAATAAGAGATGAAATCCTTGCATGATAACGACACCTATGACTTGGTAAATTTACCACAAGGTCGCAAAGCCCTGAGGAACAAATGGATATACAAATTGAAGTATGAAGATGATAACTCACAGCCAAGGTACAAGACAAGACTAGTTGTGAAAGGTTTCAATCAGAAAAAAAAAAGGCATAGACTTTGAAGAAATTTTCTTGCCTATGGTGAAAATGAGTTCAATCTGAGTTATCCTAGGTCTTGCTGCTACAATGAACTTGGAAATTGAGTAGCTTGATGTGAAGACTTCATTTTTACATAGTGATCTAGAAGAAGAAATCTACATGAAGTAGCCTGAGGGATTTCAGGTTAAGGGTAAAGAACACTTGGTATGTAGATTATAGAAAAGTCTATATGGATTGAAACAAGCATCAAGGCAATGGTATAAGAAGTTTGAATCTTTTATAATTGAACATGGGTATAAGAAGATGACCACTGATCATTGTATGTTTGTCAAAAGACTTAATGAAGAAGATTTTATTATTCTTCTACTCTATATAAATGATATGTTGATCATTAGTCATGATACAAAGAAAATTGCCAACTTGAAAGCAACAAGGAGCAAGTTCTTTGCAACGAAAGATTTGGGGCCAGTTAAGCAAATATTAGAGATGTAAGTTTTTCATGATAGAGGAAGTAAGAAAATGCATAACAAAAGAAAAATACATTAAAAGGCAACTTGAAAATTTTAACATGCATAAAGCAAAACTAGTTAGCTCTCCACTTGTAGGGCACTTCAAATTGAGTTCTCAACAATGTCTAAAAAGTGAGAAAGAAAAAGAAGACATGGAGAAGGTTCCATATGTTTCCATAGTTGGTAGTTTAATGTATGCTATGGTATGTACGAGACTAGATATTGCTTATGTAGTTGTAGTTATCAACCGCTTTCTATCAAATCCTAGAAGAGAACACTGGGAAGCAGTAAAATGGATTTTAAGATATCTTAAAGGAACTACTAATGTTTGCTTATGCTTTGGTCGAGGAAAACCTATATTGGAGGGATACATAGATGCAGACATAGAAAATGCTATTAATTCATGAAAATCTATATCAGGTTATATGATGACTCTTGTAGGGGGAGTTGTGTCATGGCAATCCAAGCTCCAGAAGTGTGTCACTTTATCAAAAATAGAAGCTTATAAGGAGCTTCTTTATATGAAGAAATTTCTAGATAAGTTGTGATTAAAACAAAATAAATTTATGCTATATTGTGATAGCTAGAGTGCAATTAATCTAGCAAAAAATCCTACTTTTCATGCTTACTCTAAACATGTTGACATTAGATATCATTAGATACGAGATATTCTAGAAGAAAAACTACTACAGTTGGAAATGATCCATACTGAGTATAATGGTTTAGATATGTGTGAACCATAATTTTTGCACCATTAAATCTGGCCCATTAATATGAGCCCAATGGTTCAAATCGGGCTCAACTCAGACATCAGATGGACCTAGAAAACCCAAAAAAACTTAATCGAATCGGACCGAACCAGACCCAAAAAATCAGGCCTAGTGATCTAGGCCCAGTAAAGCATGTGTTTTGAGTAAACGCATGCATTTGTGGGCAAACGTATGGGTTTGGTGCACAACACATGCGTTTTGACCAAAACGCATGTGGTTTGTCTCCCAAGGTTTCTGGCACGAACTTTTATAAATTCAAACTTTTCAAAACAATTCAAGGTTCTAATTTTTCTTGAAATCAGACTTATTTTTCTAGCCTTTAGACACCCTAAAACACCACAATTCTCACTAAATTGAATCAAAATCATCAGAAACCTTCAAAATGCATAAAATGCACTTGTGTTCTAATCAGTTCAATGGTTCAATCCTTGCAACTCTGGTCAGACAGACTTCGGCAAGTGCCCTCCAAACACGACGAAGTCTCATTCTAATTTCATCAAGCCCTCTGACTCACCAGTTCCAAAGCCTCACAACCAAAAGGTAAAATGTGTATAATATACTACTTTTTCCTTTAATTTGAATTAAGGCATCTATATCAAAATTCCATTTTTTTAAAAAAATGAATTATTTTAAGTCTTATAATTCGAACAAAGGCATGTTTTATTGAGAATATTGTTTCTCATAAAATCAAATCCAATTAAGCCCTAAAATGAATTTAGGCGAATATTTCACAATCAAAACCATTTTCATTAATCAAAACTTAATTGCTTAATGACCTAATGGTTAACTGTTTTATTAAATAAAATTGATTAGCTACTGAACATCAAACCACCCCATTATTATGGGAATAACCCCTGCCCTTTGAAAGAAGAGAGAATGGCATGGGGTTTGATTCCCATTCAAAGGGATACGGTAGCAAGCCGTTTCATGGCTTCAACTCCAAAATTGTTTTTTTTTTTTATTTTACTTATTCTTTTATTATTTTTGCTCTTGTTATTTAGTTTATTTAATTTATTATTTGCAATTTGTTATGTTTGTGATTATTTTGTATTATCATTATTTATATATGGATCTATATTGGGGAATGTGTGCTCCTCCTAGATCGTAAGACTAGAGGGGGGATCCCCTGATTTTGATTTTGCAATGTATTTTTTCTTTAATCACTTTCTTTAGGAATGTTTGCCTTCCCTAGAACCTGAAATGGGCTAGAGGAAGGACCCCTGATTAATTTCTCTATCTTTACCTCTTTATGTGATTATCATATGCATTATAGTCTATCCATGCATCATATTTACCATGATATATGTTCATGCATCACGTGGTATATCATGCATACATGAAAACAAGATTTTAATTGAAATCATACTTTATTAAGCCAAAAGTTATTATTTAAAATGGTAAAACTGTTTTCATAAAAATGATTTTTATCAGATCACAAATCCCCGAACCCCCTTTAGTTCAAGGCCAAACCTTTTCTAAATTGGGCAAATTAACTAGAATTTCCTAAAAATGGAGTTTTTATCAAAATGGTTTCTTAATCACCATTGAAACCCTTTTTTTTTTTCTTAAAGACAAGGTGGTGACTCTAAACACTAAACACACCACATACACATCAATGAATACATGTTGATGCATAAATGTAGGACCCAGCAACAACTACGACACCATGTGCACTCTGACCCCTCGTCATTAGTTTCCTCAAGCCATAAACTCGAAGGTGCACTGGAAAATCCCACGGGCTCCTGGACGAGGCGTTGCAGTTGGCGACTCCACTGGGGATGTTTGGAAAACTGACAAAAACTAAGTGGATTATTTTTTTATAAAATAATTTTTTGGCTTAAAACAGTGTGAAAGTAAGTTTCATGGATCACTTCATATGATCCTTTATCTTAGGAAAACCCAGATAGAGAGTAACATCGAGTGAGCTTCCCTCCTTGGGACTGCTTTGCGATAGTTAAATCATCCAACTCCAAGGCGTACCCTTCGATCATTTCAGTTGGGATGACGAGGTAGCAGGTATCATCGAACCCATGCGAATCTCTTTAATTTATATGTGGTTAGGTATATCATACCTCTAATCATTAGGGAACCGCTAAACCATCAAGCTATCATGTAATGATTAGAGTTGACCTTAGGTCCCATATACCCTAATAACTCTTAAATTACTAATATCATGAAACCTTCGTTCATTCATGCATACACGCATGCATGCATCACGGCATCTAAAACATTGAAGATGGATAAAGTGCACCTGTTCTAGATAAAACACAATCCTTTAAACAATTACCCTTTTTTACAACCTACCTGCTTGCTATTGGCTTTACCTTTTTGTTCAAAGAGCTGATACCCAACTCTTTTTCCCTTTTCCAAAGGTCACCATGTCTACTCGAGATATCCCACCTGCTACCATTATTGTTGATGCCACTGAACCCAATGCTACTATTGCTACTCCACCTGCTAACATCACTACCATACTCACTGAACTCATGAGAAGGCAAGAGGAAGCCATGAAGACTCAATAAGAAACCCTCTCTACCATGATGCAAGTGTTAGGGTTGTATGCGCTAGAACATGTACTTTATGTATATATTTGTAAATGTATATGTATATATGTATGTATATGTATATATATGTATATATGTATATATATGTATATATATGTATATGTATATATGTATGTATATGTATATATATATGTATATGTATAATGCATGTATATGTATATATATATATTTGTGTGTCTGTGTGTTTGTGTGTGTGTGTGTTTTCATTTAATGATTAATTTCATTTTAGTGCATTACGTATATATGTTCCTTAAGTTCTATGTAAGAGAATCTATTCTAAAAAAAGTTAAGAATATGAAGACAGATTCTTTTTGTCATAAACTTTAAAGTAAGTTCACAGTCATAGGATTATTGGTAGGAACATCATTAATCCTGATAGACCGCCACCTCTGTTGTCATCCATGACAAGTATGGGATACTTGTTAGTATGGAGGTAGTGAGTCTCACACTACAGATATGTGATGTCGTGGCAACATGTGGACACTCATGTGATGAGTAGGTTAAATAGTGACATTAAATGATAGACACATGGGTTTTATCCATAATTCAATGTCTGATCTTCTAGATTGTAATTGTGCACATAATCCTTAAACTCGGGGTGACATGTTATCTAACATATTAGTGGCTATGGTTTGTTACTGCTTACATACTAATGCTAATCAAGTAATGGTATATGGCATGTGGTGGCCATAATTAGTGGTATGTTAAGATAAGTGATCTCAAAGAGTTTCTAGTTCTAATCAGTTTATCAAGAATTAGAACCAGATAGAAGTCATATGATCTAACATATAGGGTTTGACTTTTCCATGACCTTAGCTGAGATCGGGATTCGGTAATGAAGAGATTTGAGTGCATGGTAATTATAATTAAGGGGTCCATGATTTGTCAAGGATTTATTCACCGACATTCATTTCTAATTAGGTAGTCATGACATGTTATGCTAAACGTTACTCACTATTTATGGGACTAAGTATGAACTATGGATTACATACTTAGTATGAAGAAAAAGAGTTTTCTTTATCCCATTGCTAATTAGAACATGAACCTAGTAGGTCACACACCATAAAGCTTTTCCTATAGCTTGGTATTTAACCATGTTGATGATTAATAAAGAGTTTAATTAATTATTAACTTTCATTGGGTTAGACTTATAATTAAATTTACAAAGACCTTAGCATATCTTGAAGTCTAATTTATTGTGGGATTTATTCAATTATGTCATAGTTTGTATGAGATATAAATGGGAATGACTAAATTGATATGGACTAAGGTTGATGATAATTAATTACATGAGATGTGATTAATTATAGGCAAATGTGATCCCTACTAATCACTTGTACTAATAAGATTGATTATTGACTAATTAATTAGTCAATGAGTCAATTGGTTACTAGTACAAGTAACCTACATCATCTTGCTTAACT
The DNA here is from genome assembly GCA_948294925.1 of Codiaeum variegatum. Lineage (NCBI taxonomy): Eukaryota > Viridiplantae > Streptophyta > Magnoliopsida > Malpighiales > Euphorbiaceae > Codiaeum > Codiaeum variegatum. Next base: position 703 of record CAOJBK012614270.1, on the reverse strand, counting down.
TTTCCTTAATTTAAGGAAGATTAGGTTCAAGAGTATGAATATATAAGTGGGTTGTATCATCTTTTTGCTGATCACAATTTGAAATCTTCACTATTCATCTTCTTCTTCATAGAAGTTAGAGTGAGAAGCTCTCAAGATCTAGAGAGAGAAAGTTTAAATTTTTACAGACCATTTAGTGAGTGAGAGTTTATTCTTGAAGAAAACTTTTTGGCACACACCTTGAAGATGGGCCCAACTCTGGTCTTATTAAGGATTATACTCAAGCCACATCCTCTCACTTTAAGAAAACCAATACTACCCATAAGGAGGGTGAAGATAATGCAATATCAGCTCATAAACCTTTTAAAATCCAACAAAGGGAATTCACAAACTTAAGGGGATTAACACTGAGCTATCTCCTGAAATAGTGTATAGAGAAGGGTGCCTTCTAACCATTAGAACCCAAGCCTATTCCTAATTCATTTCTAAAGAACTTCATTATGAATGAGAGGTGTGACTACCATCAAAGGCTAGGCCATAAAACTAATGATTGCAAGGCCCTTCGCCACAAAATACAAGACTTCATTGATGCTAAGGAAATATTACTGCCTATTGAAAATATTAGTACAAATCCCCTCCCAGAGCACAATGTGAATGCAATATTAAATGAGTTTAAGGAAGGGGATTCTATGCACCTTATCACTGATGTTGTGCTCCTAAGCAA
>CAOJBK012612982.1:0-10245 GCA_948294925.1 Codiaeum variegatum | reverse complement strand
GTTCCTAAGTTTGCTATTATAGCTTAGGTTGTTACTATACAGTGTTTTACATTTCTTTATAAAAAAAATCCAAATCAATGGGAGAATTCTCCTTTATATTTATATAGATTTGCTAAGCTTTATTTTTCTTTGATTATAGGTGGCGGGCCTCATAATGAGTTTGCTTTTAATTTTTACATATGGTTTTTTTTTTGTTTATAGTCATAACTCATGCATTTATAATAGTTAATCATGCATTTGTTTATTAGTTCTAGTTTGTTTTATCTGCATTTAGTTAAGTTTAAGATTGTTTTTATTGTTTTTGTTATTTTCGTATGAGAAAGGTATTTGATAAGTTTTCAGGTATTTAGAAATTTAAATTGCGTCAATGATGAAAGTTTGGAGTGAACCGGTGCAAGAAAATCAAGTTTGGAAGACATTTCAACGAGCGAAAAGTCATATTTGATCATTGCAACTTACATGGAGTCACGAAGGCTCGCATTAGAGAGTATAATGAACAAGTTGAAATTACGGAGCCTCTCTGTAAATCATGGAGCCAAGCAATTGAGCAACAGGTTATCCTAGCCCCCTAAATCGTTTCCTTTCGACTTGATATGGGTTTTTAAGTTAGAAAAGCCTATTTTTCTGATTCTAAGTAGGAACTAACCCTAGGACTTAAGAAAAAAATATATAAGGCTTATGAAAACTTAATTCAAGAAGGAACAAGAAGAGGATTGGAGGAACTCAATTAGAGTCCCCTTTTAGAGAGATTTAAACTTTATTTTCATTCTTTGCTTTTGGAATTCAATTAAGAACTAAAGTTTTCAATTAAATATTTAGAGTTTGATTTCCTCATCTTCCTTAGTTTAGTTTTATTTATTTTATCATGATTATTGTTAAATTTATTATTGCTTTTCTTTTAATTTTCATGAGTAACTAAGTTCTTAATCTAGAATTTGAAATGTAGTTGATTTAACTTATTTATGTTTATTGTTACTTGATTGATTTATTATTTTTACAATGAAAATTGCATAAGTTAGTTTAGGACTTAATGCTATATTTACTTGATCACTAAATTCTTGATTTAAGAAATTGGATTTATAAGTGAGAGCTGCGATTTGATTTCGGAACTTTGAATCAATTGACATAGGGAATGTGTTACTTAGAGATAAGGACACTCTTATGAGATGTTAACTACTAATTTCACAAGGCCTAATGAATTCAATTTATTTATTTATTTATCCTAATATCACAAGAGCAAAATTGGGAGTAAATTAAATGTTAGTAATTCACCTTGAAAGATGGTTTTACTAAATTTAGGAAATTAGATCTTGAATTTCATCGTAAGTTAACGAATCATGAAAAGGATACAATGATCTTAGATAGTTAATTGATGAACATTAGATCCTAGGTTTCAATATCATTGATTTATAATTTGTTTGCAATTTATTTTTAATTTTAAATCATCTTTCAATTTTATTAGTCTAAATAATAGTATAATTAAATCAATTGATACTTTATACCCCTTCATCATGAGATCGACATTTTACTTCACTGTTAATGATTTGTGCACTTCTAGTAATTACTCAACAAGTTTTTGGCGTCGTTGCTGGGAAAGACGATAATATTAATATCAACTGATTTGATAAAATTTATTACTTTGGACAACTTTTCTTTTCTATCTTTCTTATTTGTTTATTTGCATTAAATTTGTTTCTTGAGTTTTTACTTAGAAGAATTTGACCAATTGACCACAATAATTTTTCATGGGCATCAACAAAAGCTTACTGGGTAGGCTTTTCGGCACAATAAATGTACTCAAAATTTTCTTGTTACTCCTCTTTTGAGCACTTTAATGATAGTTATTATGAGAACTCTTACTTTGAAAATTCCTATTGTACAAGTTTTTATGATCAAATTCCATCCCAACCATTATCATATACACAATGTGATATTCAATTAACTTTATAAAGATATTTTGTTATGGGAGGTAATAAGATTAGTGAACTTGAGGATAAATACTTGACTATGGTGGATTTAATGGATAGATTCATGGCTAAATGGAGAATTGAATATAAATAAAATTAATTTTTAGAAACTTCTCAAATTAGTGATGATAGTATCCTTAAGGATAGTGAAGTAGTTGAAGAACCCCAACAAGAAGAGTTACTAAGAGAGGAAGAAATACACATACCCAAAACTCCTTTAATATTGAAACACAACCCACAGTTGAGTTTATACCATTGTCACCCTTCATTAAGTGTTTATTTATTGGAGAATATAGTATTTGACAGGTACATATCTCTTTAAAATCTTGTTCAAAAGAGGGAAATTAGTTATATAGAGATTATGGAGAAAAAGGTATGTAAATTTGGGTGGAGTATCTTAGACTTGCAATGGCTAGATGAAGATAAAGTGTCTAATTTATTATATTCTAAAATTGAAGAATGAAAAGTCCATGGGTGGAAGTATTTAGAATGGGACTTGAATTGGAACAGTTGAAATATGCAAATCATGAAGAGACGAGCATTTCAATTGAGGTTTGCAAATAAAAGAAAAGTATATAAGGGAAATCTTTGCAAACTTTTCTTCATCTTAATTTATGGGGACAAACAACATGATGAAACCTCAAAGCACATAGATAAAGAAGGATAATATTAACGTCCAACTAGTACAACGTTAAAGAAGAGCTTCTTGGGAGGCAACCCAAGTATTTTTAGTGTGTTTTATTTTAATTTGATAAGTTTAGTGTGTTATTTTTGTTATTTAAGTCTATTTTGTTAAGTTCCTTTTTTGTTTTGGGTGTGAAATTGGTAAAGAAGTTGGATGAAAATTAGAAGAAAAGATGATTGGGAGACATAGAATGGGCGTTGGACATCAATCAGAGGCATAACTTGTCAAAAAGAGCCTTGGAGCCTCACAAAGGATTTACGACGCCACTCCGAGATTTACGGTGCCACACTGTAAACTCCCAGGCCATCCCAGCATTTTGCAGCATGTCACATCACCTAGCCAGCAGAAATTCTTGAGCCACGTACCTGATCATGCCATGGCGCCTCGCAGTAACTTATGGCATCACGTAGCAGGCCTAATAGTAAGGCTAACTTGCTTCTCACGCCACGAAATTTTAGGGGCAAAACAAAATTTTCTTTTCCTATTTCCACTATAGTAATAAAAATTCAAAGAACCCTAAGCCTTTGATATTTTTTAACAAGTATAATGTTAGTTCTTCACATTCGAACATGGACAAGTAGGTATCTTTCTATCTTGTTTTTACTTTTATTTTTAGTTATGTTCAATATCATTTGTGTCATTTGCATATTGCTTGTCCACATTGGGGAAAATGTGGTGTTTAAGTGTGGAGAAAGGTTATGTTCTTGTGAGTTTTATTTTCTTTTATTGTTAAAAAAAATAAAAAATTTAAAAATAAAAAAAATGTGTTCCTTTTGATTGTCCCTATAGGAGAATGCTTAACTTTTATCTTGGATGGTTTGAAAATTTGAGAAATTTTAAAATTTTTCTTTGAAATCTAGTGTGACCAATGATAGTATAAGATTGTGTTTGACCTTGATTATGCTAGATAGCTATGACATTGATACTTTTTGGTCCTGATAATCATTCTGAAGCTAGTTTTGATTGCTTATTGCTTGAATTATCTATAGTGGTTTGTGTGTACTGACTTAGAAAGGGCTTATGCAACATTATTATCATTGTGTGATCTCGCTTACCTTAGAACATGCTAGTTAAATTTGTCGAGGCGAAATTTTTATTCCACATAGGAAAAGAAGAAATGATTAAGGCGTTTCTTTGTTTAACCAAATCCATATACTCACCCAATTTATTAAATTTTCTATTTGTTTAGCCATTTGAGCAAAAGAAGTGCATTATTATGCACAATTTTTAGCTTGTATTTTTAAATTTTGTTTAATCATACATTTACCCACTTGTGTTATGAGATTATTTTAATGAGTGAGCTTATTGTGACACTGTTTTTGTTAGTACTAAATGATAGTTTTAGTTTTTGAACTGTTTAAGCTTGCATTTACCTTCAATTAAGGTTCAAAGCTAAGTGTAGGGGAAATGAAAGTTATCACAAACTTAATGTAAATTGCATCTCTCTTGAAAAATAGAAAAAGTAAAAAATATATTTTAAAAAAAAGAGGAAAAATTGGAGGGAGATGCTACGTATTGATTAACTTGAAATGTAAAGTTGTTAATGCCCTACTATTTTGTAAATCCTTTTATACATTGTTAATGTTGATTTTTCACGTAAATCTGATTCACTTTTCAAATTGTCTCATATTTTGTTTATTATAGCCTTTTTCATAGTTACCCAACATCCCTTTTTAGACCCATTAAAACCCATATGAAGACCTTTTGATCTTTTTGACCTTTGTGGACTCCATTAGTGGAGATGAGTTTGGTTAGCATGCATATGAGGTGGATGAACTTATTGTTAAATCTTAGATTTTAGAAATTCTATTTGATGGTAATGAGTGTATATGTCTATCATGAAGTGCAATAAACTTTCTATGTGATATTTTTTACAATAAGTTAACCAAATGCTTAGTGAATTTATAATAATCTTGGGCATATTTGTGTTGAATGCTAGATTTTTTAGTTATACTTTTGTTCAAACATTAATCTTGTGAGGCACATACTTTCTTTTGGATTAAAGTGTTTTAAGTCAAGCTAGCTAAGTCATTTGGTTGAGTATAATTTTGCTTAGGGACAAGCAAAGGTTCAGTGTGGGGGAATTTGTTGATAGTCATAATTCATTCATTTATAATAGTTAATCAAGCATTTGTTTATTAGTTCTAGTTTGTTTTGTATGCATTTAGTCAAGTTTAAGTTGTTGTTTTTTTTGCTTTTGTTGTTTTTGTATGAGAAAGGTATTTGCTAAATTTTTAGGTATTTAGAGATTTAAATTGAGTCAATGGTGAAAGTTTGGAGTGAATCGATACAAGAAAAGCAAGTTTGGAAGACATTTCAACGAGTGGAAAGTAATATTTGATCATTGCAACTTGCATGGAGTTACAAAGGCTTGCATTAAAGAGTATACTGAACAAGCTAAAATTACAGAGCCTCTCCGTAAATCACACAACCAAGCAATAAAGCAACAGGTCATCCCAGCGCCTCTCCGTAAACTCCTGGCGTCCAACAGTAAATTATGGCGCTCAACATAGTTTCCTTTCGACTTGTTACAGGTTTTTCAAAAGCTTATTTTTCTGACTTTAAGTAGGAAACTAACCTTAGGACTTGAGAAAAATATATATATATAAGACTTATGAAAACTTAATTTAAGGAGGGATAATAAGAGAATTGGAGGAACTCAATTAGAGTCCCCTTTTGGGGAGATCTAAACTTTATTTTCATTCTTTGCTTTTGGAATTCAATCAAGAACTAAAGTTTTCAATTAAATATTTAGAGTTTGATTTCCTCTTCTTCTTTAGTTTAGTTTTTATTTATTTTATCATGATTATTGTTAGATTTATTATTACTTTTCTTTTTATTATCATGAGTAACTAAGTTTTTAATATAGAATTTGAGATATAGTTGATTTAGCTTATTTATATTTATTGTTACTTGATTAATTTATTATTTTTACAATGAAATTGTATCAATTAGTTTAGGACTTACTACTAGATTCACTTGATCACAAAATTCTTAATTTAACAAATTAGGTTTACAAGCGAGAGTTACGATTCGATTTCAGAACTTTGAATCAATTGACATAGGAAACATGTAACTTAGAGATAATGACACTTTTATGAGATGTTAACCACTAATTTCACAAGGCTTAATGAATTCAATTTATTTGTTTATTCTACTATCACGATAGTAGAATTAGGAGAAAATTGGATATTAATAACTCACATTGAGATAAAATTTTACTAAATTTAGGAAATTAGATATTGAGTTTCATCATAAGTTAAAAAATCATAAAAAATATACAGTAATCATAGATAATTAATTAATAAGCTCTAAATCCTAAATTTTTAATATCATTAATTTATAATTTATTTTTATTTTATTAATTTAAATAATAATAGAATTAAATCAATTAATATTTTATATCCCTTGATAGCCACTCTACTTCATTAATATATTAGTGTTACCTATGTATGCACTTGCATTAATTACTCTACACTGTCAGGATGCGTTGGGTTTTGCATCCACAAGCGCTTGCCTTCCTGCAATTTAGGGGTGATCTAATCTTTTTATTTCAGATATTTTTTTTTTTAAACTTATGGCATGATAATATAATAGATTATTGTTTCGTACCATTTTGATTATATCTTTTGAGTATTTTTTTTTTAATTTTCTGGTTTAAATCACATTGGAGGGTGGTTAGGAATTCCACTGTAATTTTTGTCTGTTGCAATTACATGAGATCTACTGATTTCACGGGATTTTGTCGAGTTGGATCATTTTAAGTCAGAGTGGTAGACACGTGTAGGCCATAGGGTTAGGCTGCGTTAGTGCTGCTCTTCATTATCTGCTTCTTGACTATTTGTATGCCGTAATGGTGTTTCCAAAATGATATAGCTTATTGATATTTTTTAAGTTTGAGAGGTTATATGTAATTGATTTTATGACAATTCGAATGTTTGGAATAAGCCACCAAACTGCAGCGGTGCTCTGCTCAATTTGTTAATGCTTTTGAGCTAATAAATCTCTGCATTATTATTTTGAAAAGTTCAAGGATCCATTGAATTATTAAGAGGATCTGGGAGCTATATTTTTGTTTTGAATATCTATTTATTTGTTGGCTATATTTTCTTTTACTTCTCATTTAATTCTGGATTTTTGCTTTGTAAAATTTAAAAGAACAAACGTCATGGCATAAGTATAAATTAAATTTATACTGTGCAAATAACAAACAAACACATAAGTATAGTTTTTCATTATTTTTTATATTTTAATTTATTTTAAAATATATTTATTTAAATAATATTTAATATAATATATATTTTTAATCTATGAATTATTATATTTTTTAATTTATTTTAATTCAATAAAAATATGTCAATTTAAATTAAATAGAATATACAACGAGAGATTTTAGTAACGTACGAAGGACATTATTGAAAAAACTAAGTTATCTATAAGTTTAGGATCACAAGTTGTATCCCATTCATAAATATCCACTTGAGTTCTATTCAATTCAAACGTATAATATTCAAGTTATTTGAATAATGAGTATATGTATAATCGAAAAATAGTATTGGATTTGAATAAGGTATGGATTATATAATATTCTATCCATACTCATATCCATATCCTATCTGAACTGATACGTTTTAGTATTTCCTGATCCACTCATATGACATCTTATATTTATAACATATTCTATATAAATTTTTTATGAAAACATAAATTAAATGTATTTTTCTGATCCACTCATATGAGTCATACATATTATAAAATTTTTACATTATAAAAAAAAAAGAATAAATAAAAAGTAGAATTTTTAAATTTAAATTTCCATATATCCCATACCTAAATTTTAAGTTTTCTAATGGTAGCTAGTAGAACGTCTGATTGAAATAATGCGTAATGTATATTCCTCTTTTTCTTTTTTTCCTAATCCTGTATAACAGCATGAATTGTTGCTGGCCGAAATCGAGTACTTGCAGAAAAGTGTATACCATTTGTCTTTGCTCTAAGTTTGGCTTAATTACAATTATTAATATTACATTATGCGCTATACAGACCCTAATTATTTGTCTTAAACTTACTCTTTTTAATCTCAACAGAATGCGCTGGAGAAAGTGTCTTCGAACGAAGGTAATAAAAATTCCACCTGATTTCTATCTATTAACTACGTTTAGTGTTCTCACTTTTTTTTTAAAAAAAAAAGTCAGATAGCCCAAGTCAAGGCTTCAGCATGACTCGGGCAGAGTTGAACGCAATTCAGGCTCTAACCTCTCGCAAATTCTTTGGCCCACCCATGATTGAGGACATCAAAGCCCCAGGTCCCAAATGGCTGTCGCGTCCCAGTCAAACCGGAAATTGGTGTTTATGGAACTGACAGTACTTGTTTTGGTTTACATCTTTTCTGAATGGATTATTTAAAGCGGTAATTAGAACTAAAATAACTAGCTTAATCACTTGGCTCCATAGACAAGTATATTTGTAAGCATTGAAATCAAATTATCCGATCCATAAATATCATAATCCTCTACCGTAGCTTACTTGACAAACCAAACACAAGCCATACTCAGAATAATGAAAAGTAAGTTTACCAGATAAAACATATTAAGTAAACCACATCACAGAATATTGCATCGATGTTGTTCAGCCTGCCTGCGCAGTTCCTCAGTCTCCCTTTGAGCTCTTTCTAAATTCTCTCTCAGCTTGCGGATTTCATCATTTGATTTCATTTGAGCTAACTGTGCAATCTCTTCAGCTTTTAATCGGGCAACTTGCTCCTCTGCCAGCTGGTGTTCAAGCCTACTTGTTGTCTCTCTAAGCTTTGACTCAACCTACAAGCAAACAGGGAATTCCAATTTAGTTAAATGAAACTGCAGCTTGTTGACCAATTGTATCCTATTGCGATTTGAGACACAGTTATAGCTTTTGTGGGTACAGTATACAGAACTCAGATTCTTTATGTAAAATTATGGCTATTTTCTCAATTGACAATGTTAAACTAACTACCATGATGGTGCAATATTAGGTTGTCAAGATGACAAAGATTTCAAACAAACTCAAAAAACTGTAAACAAAATAGAAATATGAAATACCATCTCAGTTATTCGTTTCAGGTGCTCTTCATATGACCTTCGCGTCTGGTCCTTTAGCACCAATATTTCACGTTTCGAATACCCTTCCAAGGAATCAACCTCTTCCTGTTGGTCACGCAGTTTCATAGCACCTTTCTGTCAATCAATTAAAAGATCATCAATAACAATTTTACTGTAAAATGAAATAAAATAAACAAGAATCATAAATTTGCCCACCTTGAGCTCAACAAATAACTCATCTGTGTATGGTCGTCCATCATTTTGAGCTATGACTACATTCACGAAGGAGAGAAGCTTTTGCACTTGTTCAGCTCTCTTAAGTTCATCTTTAGTTCTATTATCAAAAAGCACTATTCTGTTCTTGCATAGAGCAAGAAAATCCTGCACAAGTGGATTAAGATATTATTGTTCTTTTTTGTTGAAAATATTCAATGTATTAATAAATTTCACCTCAAAAAACTTCAAGTGACAGACAAATTAGATACTCGTCTTACAGATTTCCGATTATAATAAAAGTTGGCAAACCAAAAAAAATCTGGAAGTAAAACCTGGAAAATATCTTCTGAATTTGATAGCATATCCTTTTTCTTACAGTATGACCTACTACTTCTCTGACTTAAATTAGGATTAGGCATTCAAATAGTACGTAATGTACAGACCCTTTTAACCCAAAATACAGACAGCTCAAGATGTGAACTGGAAGGTATATTCAGCAACAATGGTAACTTTATCACAACCGGCCATACAGAATTGTAGAAATTGGAGGGTAAAGGAATCTGTCTGTGTTTGTAGCACTAAAATTTGGCCACTTATTTCTACTGGTTGTGAAAATCCCCGTAGTTGAACACTTTGGCAGGTTTATGGATATATATTAAAAAAAAAGTTTGTTTTTGCACAATAAAACTTACTGAAACATTTTAAATCTAAACTATTGGCAAATAATAGTAAAGGTCTATATTTCAGAAGTTACCTTTACAGGTTGAGGAAGTTCACGACCTAGATAATCTTCTAATGTCTCATCATTTTCTTCAAATTCATCTCCCCCAGTGAAGACTACAATCATGTAATCAAATATCTTGTTGCCAAACAAAGTCTGTAAGCTACGAAGGGCAGCTGCTTCTTCTTGTGAAAACCGTCCCCTAACTGAGAATACTACCAGGACTGCATGGATTCCATCCTTTGCCATATTAATACATTTGACAATTTCCTTACCAACAAATTCAGATTTTGTCGAACAATCAAACAGTCCTACAAATGAATAACCACAAAGATAAGTACGGTAATGAATGGGTTTTCATGACAATATTCTTTGAACACATCCAGTTCATACCAGGAGTGTCAATGACGTTGACAATTTGACCATCTGGCATCACAGTGCGCTGCAATTCACAAGTACTGGTAACACTGGATATGCTGGCTCTTGATTTGAAGGCCTTCCTTCCAAGAATACTGTTGCCTGTGGCACTTTTACCATTGCCTGTACGCCCAAGTAGAACCACTGTGCGAACCCCATTGG
>CAOJBK012612614.1:0-10343 GCA_948294925.1 Codiaeum variegatum | reverse complement strand
ATGTAATTAGCACATGAAATTAGTAGGAATCATCTTTGCCAAATAATTAATCACATCTCATGTAATTAATTATTATCTTAGTCCAAAGTCATTTCAATTAGTCATACCCATTTGTATCTCATACAAACTAAAACATAATTGAAAATTTTCTTTTATGAATTAAATATCAAGATATGCTAGGATCCTTGTAAATTTAATTAAATGTTCAATAATATCATCATTAACAATTAATTAAACTCTTTAATTAATTATTAATATGATACATACAAGCTAACGGGAATCACCATTTGGTATGCGACTTACTAGGTTCATGCTCTAATTGGCAATGGGATAAAGAAAACTTTTTTCTTCCCACCAAGTGTGTTAACCTAATTCCACACTTATTCCCATAAGTCATGAGTGGTGTCTAGCATAACATATCATGACTACCTAATTAGAAATGAATGTCAGTGATCATATCCTTGACTTAAACATGGACCTCTCGATTATAATTACCGTGCACTCAAATCCCTTCATCATGGATTCCCAATCTCAGCTAGGGTTATGGAATAAGTTTCATATTCACTATTCATCTTCTTCTCCAATGGTTTAGAGAGAGAAAGCTTCAAATTCACATCAAATTTTGAGAGGAAGTTTAGATTGAAGAATACTTCTTCAATCTTAAACTTATTTTCAATAACCCATGGGAAGGGAGTGCGATGGATCATCAAGTCTAAAGTAATCCTCAAATTCTCAAGTTCTTAAGTAAAGAAGTAAGAATCAAGCATTTGTGTGATTCCAATGAGAGAAGGATTCAACCTTTTTGAAAAGAGCTAGAGAATAAGCTTTTGAGAAAAGCTCGGTATGTCTCAAGCTAGAGGCTTCACATGTTGGGCGCTTAATAAAGGAGGGTGAGAGGTATTTCATATGTTCTAACCCTTCTTTATTTCTTTTTTATTTTGCACAATAATTGGAAAGATCATTGATGTTGAATATGGGCTCATTTAGGGTTTAGTAATTTGTTAAAGAGTTTAATGAATATCTAAACCCAACTATGTCAAAAGTATTTTGGCATTGTAAATGTTTCATCAAAGTTTTGAAAACCAAAAACCGAATAACATCAAATTTTTGTAAAAAATAAATAAAGTGCTGGACAGTGCTGCTGGTGCTGCTATCCAGCAGCATTCTGTCCAGCAGTGCTGCTGGATAGTGATGCTGGCTGGTGTTGCTGTCCAGCAGCACTATATCGAGCAGTGTTGTGGATAGTGCTTCTAGTTCTGCTATCCAGCAGCACTCGATCTAAATAGTGCTTAAATTTTATTTTTTATTTCCGCTGCGTGACTTCGCATTCACCCTTCAGATGGGACCTACATGATACCTCACAATGTGCGAAGATCCTCAGGTAGGCTTCCTCGATCACTTATTTTCTACTTCCTTGATTCCTTTGCTAACTTTTTATTATCTGCAGAACCTTTGGTGGACTAAAAGGCCAAAGCTATTCTAAAAAATGTCGTTAAATCGATGATTAAAGCTTTCCCCCAGGTGAACCTCCCTATTCTCCTTGTTGATAATAAAGCCTTTCTGCCTATCCATTGTATTCAGACCGGGCTTTTGAGGATGCAGACCCAAGAGGAGTATCAGGCTATTATGGCCTCAAGAACTTGAAACGTAGATGAATTCATGTACAAGTATTTGAAGAATTTCTGAATGGGGATGGAGGGCTTAGATTCTTTGCCCGAACGTGATCCTACTGCCCTTTCCCTTGTGGCTGCTGACAATGAGGGTGAAGAAGTAGTTGGGCCCGTTGGAGGTGATACTGAGGATCTACCTATAGAGGATCTCCCTGAGGATGAGGATGAGGAGGTTATTGAAGTTCCTTTGGCTTAGAAGAGGGGGTAAACTAGCACGACCAAGCCTTCTGAAGTGATTCCCATTCCTGCCACAAATTCGGGCTAGACAACTGGGGAAAGGAGATCTAAAAGGTTTCGCAAAGGGCCTAAAAAGGTGGAAATTGTTGAAATTTGGGAGGAGGAGGCCCCCTTCTGGGGAGGGAAGTGGAGGAAGCATCACCTAAATATTTTAAGTGACACGGTGAATGGGCTCGTACGGGATCATACTGTGTTCGCTCTAATGCACTGATAGGTTATGGATTTCCTAGATAAATTGGTTATTAATTCTCGTTCTTTCCTTAAATTAACCAACCAGTACTAGCATCATATTCACATCGTTAAGGATGAAGCTTTACTTGCTGACCAGTATAGGAATTTCTCAAACCTCCAACCTTTTGAGGCTGATCAAAGTTTAGATCAGTGGAGTAGTCTCACAGCTAAAGATGTCACCAAGGCTGAGGCTGCAAGGGTTTTAACCGCTACTTTTACATAGGATCCGAGGCTTCTATCATCTTTTGCTAGACCTCTGGCCCCTTAGGTTACAACAGACGAGGGTTAAGAGATGGTTCGCAACTAATTGTTTTGAGGTATGAATCTGGAAACCTCTAATTCCTTCTCTTCTTCCCCCCTCCCCTTCTTCCTCCTCTCTATTTGAGATGATTCAAAAGTTGGTTGAGGAGTGGCATAAGAGGAGGCCAGCCTTCATTGTCCCTCCTCTCTAAATTATTTAAGCTAAACCACCAAAGTAAAGGGGAAGGGTTTGCGTTAAGCATTCCACCATAAGGCATAGGCTTCTCTTATCATCTTTAAAAAGCGTCTCTCTAGGTAAGGAGAGGATTCTGTATTCTATTGTTTGTTTTAGTTCTATCGGCATAATTTTAATTGCACAGCTTTGTTTGTAGAGCCAGCTGGTGCTACTAATGTATAGGCTAAGAGGGTTGAGACAAGTGTGCAATCGACTTCTGTTATGCCTGGATCTGAGCCCCTTAATTTAAGGGATGTGATAGAAACCCAAGGTGCTCAAGGGGCTTTAGAGTCTCTCTTTAAGCTTGCTCAACTTTTGGGAGCCGTGTCATAGTACATTAACACAACTCATGGAGTGGACTAGTCAATGGCGATTATACTTGCAGAGGATACTGTCAATGTCGAAGGTCCAAATGTTGAGGCTAGGGTCAACAACGAGGTGGGCACTTTGCTGATTTTACTTAGGGTTCTTGGGGATGAGGGGGTTGTTAGGGGCGAGAGGCCCGCTAAAGCCCTTGAGATCGAGGGGCGAATCCATATAGATGTTTTCAGAGAGAACCTCCCCATTCCTTCCACTTATGGGGGAAATTTATCTGTTGGGTTGCTTCGGGACCCTCTAGGCCATTTGGCTGGGGATGGCTCCTCTGGTCCTTTGGGTCTTGTCATCTCTTAAGATCCGCTTCCTCACACTTTGAAGGTGCATTCTTTTGCTTTCTTCTCTGTTGTTTTGGGAATTTTCTCTTTCCTTACCTTTTTCCTTTCTTCTCTTTATAAGAGGTTACTACTCATGTTACTAGGCTGCTTAAAGATCTGGAAGAAAGCCAGAATCTGAATGAGTTTCTGGATAAGCAAGTAGCAAACCTCCAAAAGATCATAAAGGAGAAGAGCGATGCCTTATCTAAGAAGGAAAAGTTACTGGAGGCTCACGATGCTAAACTGGAATCCCTCCAGAAGAAGTGTCAGGATTTAAAATCTGCTAATGAGATCTTGAAGCAGAAGATAGAGACTTTAGACAGAGAGAATGTTGGGTTTGAGAGTCGATTGTAGAAGATAACCAACGAAGCTAAGAACTCGAGTAAGGTAGCTGACATTTATGTTAAGAAGTTAGATGCTTTAATAGATAAGTTGCCCCAACTTCTTAAAGATGATGTTCATAAATTCACCAAGTCCCACTTCTTCAAAGGATGGCAAAGGGTTGAAGTGGTCCAGAAGGGCGTGGAATGGTATAGCCAAGCTTTAGAATTTGTCTTTAAAAAGTTTCCAGAAGTAAAGGCTCACTTCCACACATTGTTTTGCAGGGAGTTATACCAGACATCCAACTTCCTGAATATCTTAATAACATGGGCTCTCCTGACCTATCTTTCTTAAACCGGATACCTTTTACTTATGATAAGTCGAGGAATCCTCCTTAAGGGAACTCTTCCAATCATTCTAGTAAGGACCTTGAAGATAAGATACCGATTAGTAACCTTATTCATGCCTTAAATCAGAAAGCCAGTTCCTCATAGTTTCCACCATATTAGGGCTTTTATTCTCTGCTTTTGACTTGTATATGCTTATATCTATTTCAGGCTCATATTTTGTATTAGAGTTTTTTGCAATTTGTAAAAGTTATCTAATCATTACAATTTTTTTCCTTCCTTCTTTTAGCTTATTTTATAATTTTTCCTTTCCTTTTTCCAATCATTAAGTGAATATTAATCAGAATATACTGAGTTTCATATAGTGTTTGCACCTTCATATGGTGGTGCCTATTTTACCTAACAACTCCAATGCCTTAGTTTGTCTAGGTTACAGAACCCTATTTGGAGGGTCATTTATTACTTAAGTTGGAGTTAGTGTCTTGACTCATCAAGGTCTTGGTGCCCTCCTTTGAGGGTCTTTTTCCAGTCGAGCTGGGCTTAGTGGCTTGGCCCATCAAGGTCTTGGTGCCCCTTGGAAGTTCTTTTGCTAGTCAAGCTGGGCTTAGTGCCTCGGCTCATCGAGGTCTCAGTGCCCACCTTGGAGAGTCTTTTGCCAGTCGAGCTGGGCTTAGTGCCTCGGCTTATCGAGGTCTTAGTGCCCCTCTTTGGAGGGTCTTTCGCCAGTCGAGCTGGGCTTAGTCCATCAGCTTGTCTAGGTTTTAGTGATCCCCTTTGAGGGTCTTTTGTGAATCAAGTTGGGCTTACTACCTTGGTTCGTCAAGGTCTTGGTGTCCCCCTTGGTGCCAGTCTAGCTGGCTTAGTGCCTTGGCTCGTCGAGGTCTTGGTGCCCCCCTTGGATGGTATTTTACTAGTCGAGGAGCACTTAAGTTCTACTTTCAGAATATTGATAAGGAAAAGAGTGCCCTTTATTCTTAAGTAAGAGTAATACAATTTTAAGTGTTGTACATTCCATGTATGGGGAACCTCTTTGTTTTCCATGGTTCGCAGCATATATGTTGCTTGACCGATAGCTCGTTCAACAATGAATGGGACTTCCCAATTTGGTGCTAACTTGCATGTCCCTTCTCTTTTTCCAGTTGCTTCCAAGCTTCTCATCACCAGGTCCCCCGACTAAAATTTCCTACTTCGCACCTTCTAGTTGAAGTAATTAGCAACTCTGTTTTTGTAAGCTGGTATCTTTATCGAGACTTGCTCTCTTAACTCATCTAGCAAGTTTAAATTAATCCTTTTGTCCTTTTCATTTTCATCGTCATCGTAATAACAAACTCTCCCACTAGGCTTCCCAATATCCACTGAAAGAACAGCCTCAATCCCAAAAGTGAGAACAATTGGTGTCTATCTTGTCGATTCCCTTAGGGTTTTCCTATAGGCCCACAACACATGGTATAATTGTTCTTCCCAATTCCTTCCAGATCCTTCAAGCCTTTTTTAAGTCATTGGCCAATCGTTCAATTGGTGACCTTAGTTTGCCCATTTGATTGAAGGTGGGAAACTGAAGAAAAATGTTTCTTTATGTCGAGACCCTTGCAGAAGTCTCTCATTTCGGCATTGTCAAATTGCTTGCCATTGTCGCTAATGATTTGGTGGGGCACTCCGAACCTAAAAACAATGTTTCTCCATAGGAATTTCACCACATTTTTTACTATGATAGTTGTTAAAGATTTACCTTTTACCCATTTGGTAAAGTACTCTACTGTCACTATGAGGAACTTCTTCCATCTGTAGTCACTAGAAATGGTCCTAATATGTCCATTCCCCATTTGGTAAAGGGTCATAGACCATAGATGGGTATTTTCTTGGCTACTGGTACCTTATTCAAATTAGAGAACCTTTGGCATGCTTGATATCTCCTTATCAAACTCATTATGTCTTCTTTCATGGTGGGCCAGTAATATCCTTATCTGATGGCTTTGGCTATTAAAGCTTTTCCCCCCACATGCATTCCACAAGCACCTTTATGCATCTCATTAAACACTTATTTGGCTTCTGTGGGAGTCATACATCGGAGCCACGATAGAGAGAAATCTCTTTTATAGAGAACCTCATTATGCACGGAGAAGTGGGAGCTCCTCTATTTGATCTTCTTAGCCAGCTTCACATCATCTGAGAGCTTGTCTTCCTCCATGTATTCTCTCAATGGATCCATCCAACATGACTCTAATTCTGTGTCCATAACAGGTTCAAGCTCTTCTATGCTAGGTTGGGTAAGAACTCCTAAGAATACTTTCCTTGGCATGTATGCTGGGTGAGCTGCTGCGAATTTTCTTAAACTCTCTGTCCTGCAGTTGGTCCCTCTAGGGATCTTCTGAAAATCCACTTCTATTCCCCTTTCTTTCATTTTCTTTAACTGTAGGTCCATTTTTCTAGGTACTTAACCATATCTGAGTTCCTGGCTCTATACGGCCCTTCCACATGTCCCAATACTAGTTGTGTGTCACTACAGATGTGTAACACCTCTATATATAGATGTTTGGCTACTAGGAGGCCTTCAAAGAGGGCTTCATACTCAGTTGTGTTATTTATTATGATGAAGTCTAACTTCAGAGCAAACTCTATTAGTACCCTGTTATCATTTTTCAGCACCACTCTGACTCCATTCGCTCCTTTGCCACTAGCCCCATCTACGTACAATTCCCATTTAACCTTCAGGCTCTCATTCTACTTCTTTTTATGACCACACATCATATGAAAATGAACATTCTAAAATGAAATCTTCTAGAGCTTGAGCTTTAATAGCTGATTGAGGCCTATATTCCAAACCATGTCCTCTCAGTTCGGCTACCCAACATAACAACTTCCCTGATAGTTCAGGCTTGTGTAGGAGTTTTTGTAGGGGCTTATTTGTGACTATCACTCCCTGGTATGCTTCTAGGTAGACTTTGAACTTCCTACAATAGAGCACTAAGGCATACACCAACTTTTTCAAAGGGCTGTAATTTAGTTCTGCTCCTTATAGGACCTTACTAAAATAGTACACTAGCTTCTAGAGGCTTTCCTCTTCCCTCAATAACACTAAACTTATAGTATAAGGCAAAGCTAATAGATACACAAGGAGCTCTTCGCCTCGGAGGGACGTGCTCAAGACCTGTTCTGAGGCTAAAAAGTCTTTCAAATCATCCATTACTCGTTGGCATCCATCTTTCAAGAAGCACTCTTTCTCAGCTTCTTGAAGAAGGGGAGATATTTTTCCCAAATTTAGACATGAACCTATTTAGGGCCACCAATTTTCCTATCAGCGTCTACATCTCCTTCACATTCCTTGGGGGGGGGTTCATCTTCAGTATGACTTGGACCTCATCCGGGTTCGGCTCAGTCCCCCTCTCACTGACATGATACCTTAAAAACTTGCCTCCGTGGATGAAGAAGGTGCATTTCTCTGGATTCAATTTCATTCCATAGACATTAATCACTCCGAACACCTCTTTCAGGTCTTCTAAATGTTGCTAAAAGCTCATACTCTTAACCACCATGTCATTTACATAAGCTTTGAGATTCCTTCCCAACTACTCCTTGAACATCTTATTGATGAGCCTCTATTAGGTAGCTCCAACATTTTTTAGTCCAAAAGGTATGGACACATAATAGTAGGTTCTCTTTTCTGTGATGAGTGAAGTTTTCTCTTCATCCATCTAAATCTGGTGGTAGCCTTGCTTTGCATCAAGTAACAGAAGGTATTTGCATCCGACAGTTGAGTCTTATAGTTTGTCTATCATAGGCAGCGGATACGAGTCATTAGGACACCCCTTGTTCAAGTCAGTGAAATCCACAATCATTTGATAATTTCCATTAGACTTCTTGACCAACACTATATTGGCTAACTAATATGGGAACAACACCTCCCTGATGAATCCTGCTTTAGTCAACTTTTATACTTCTTCATCAATGACGACTTGTCTTTCAGCCCCGAAGCATCTCTTCTTCTGCTTGATAGGCTTGCATGTTAGGTCCACATGGAGCTTATACATGATTACTTTTGGACTTATTCCTAACTTATCAGAGGAGACCCATGCAAAAGTTGGAGAGCTACTTGCTAATAAGTCTTTCCCTAGGCTCTTCTCCTTTGGGTTTAGGGTAATGTTGATCTATAAGGTTTGACCATCACTAGTCACTTCGAATGGTTCAAGATCTTACACAGATTCACCTTTGGTTTCTGCTTAGGCTTTCTATGGGGTTTCCTCTACCATGTTCACTTCTTCCAACTCCAATGATACTACCTTCCTTTTCCTTACTATTAGGATCGTCACTTTAGGGACCACATCACCATAGACGTGAAAGTCTATACCATCTGGGAGAGGAATAGTCAATCTACACCTTTGGATGCTTACTGAGGCATCTAGATCCCATAACAATGGCCTTCCCAATAGCACATTGTATGACATGGGTAGTTTGGTAACCACGAGGATTGTCATGACATCCACTACCTTTGGAGCTTTCCCCATCATCATCGGTAACTCAACATTACCCACTGCTGGGGTGATAGCCTTGTCCAAAGTTCAGACTGAGACTTCTCGTGGTTGTATATTTGATTATTCTATGCCCATCTGAATGAAAGCTTCCTAGAATAGGAGGTTTACTGAGCTACCCATGTTTACAAATATCCTCTAAACCCTAAAGTTTGCCACCATCACTTCTGCTTTTCTGGTGGGTCCACTTGTCGAACCTCCTGCTAGCTGTCTCGAGCTGTTGTAAAAGAAAAAATTCGATGGTTTATGGGTTCGATCTAGTTCTTTCTATTTTCTCTTGATGAGAGGGATCTCTTACGGTCCTCCTGTGAGGCAATGTATGTCCCCCGCCACTCCGTCTTCTATGGGTACGACTTGTGTTGGGTTCACTGGCTCGGCTTGGACAGCTTTCTTGATGTAATTCTTTAGGTAACCTTGCTAGATTAGCCTCTCTATCTCTTTTAAGAGTGAACGACAATTGTCTGTAGTGTGCCCATAGCTGTTGTAGAACTCACAACACTGGGATCTGTCTCTCTTATTTGGGTCTTTCACTATTGGCTTTGGTCTCCTCCAAATCTCTTTGTTTTGAAAAGCTACAAAGACTACCTCGGGCTTAGAATTTAGTGGTATGAATATTTAAGGATTGAATCTCTCCCTCTAAGGTGATTTGACTTGTCTGGGTTGGGGGTTCTGCCTTTTCATCGATCCCCTACTTTTGAGGTAGTGTCTTCCTTTTTTCCCCTCTTTTATGATAACCCTTCTTCTTCTAGGCTTCTCTTCTTGTAAAACTTGCTTTCTCTAAAAGCATCATCTTGCTTAATGTATTATTCAGCTATAGCCATAGCTTCATTCAATGTCTTGGGGCAGCTTCAAACTAAGGCTTTGAAATAGTCCTGATGAGTCATACATTTTTGCAAGGCTTTGACTGCTCGAGGCTCGTCTATGTTTGTCACTTTCAAAGTTTCTCTATTGAATCGGGTTATGAAATCCCTTAGTACTCGTCTGAACCCTGCTCTAGGGCTCGTGTAGGTGTAGGTATTGGGATGCTAGCGTAGAACCTTTTCATGAATAGGTTCACTAAACCCTAAAATGAATCTATGCTCTCCCCTAGTAAGTTATCATACCACTTCAAGGCCGCCCCTTTTAGCGTGCTTCAAAAATCTTGGCATTTAAACTTTTCAGGCATTTGAAACTCATTGATCCTTTTAATGAATGACGATCTCAAATTAAGAGTGAAATCTCTTTTATGGCCAGGCTTTGCTCTTGCTATCTCCTCTACATATCTCCTTACTTCATCCCCCAACACGGCTCACGAGCCATGATGGCTTGAGGCTTCCTAATCATCTGCTCTTCTTCGGTGCTCGTCTTTGTGAGGGTGCCTTCGCCTACTCTCAGAGCCCTTGCAGGATCTACTTCTTCAGTCATCCTCCCTTCTACTTCGTTTGGCTTTACTGGCTACAAGCCTATCTCCTACTTCTTCTCTACCATCCTCTCTACCTCTTTTATTTCTGCCTTCCCCATTCTCATCTCTTCTCGGCACTTCAATCACTGATCTAACTCTTCCCCCTCCTTAAGCAGGTCTATCGAGGGGTGCTCTTCCTGCTTATACACTAGTGGGAGTGTTGAAATTCAACATTCTGCTCGCTGTAAGGGGGTCATTACCAACCTGAGTTGGTGGGATAGGCGTTGGGGTTGGTTGGAGTTATAGGAGGAGTGGGACAAGATTAGTGAGTATGTTTTGTAAGGTAGCCATTATTGCTGGAGTATTAAGAGGTAATGTGAACTGTGGGGCTGGAGTTGAGGAGCTAGGCATTAGAGGTTATCCAATGATAGTTTGGAGGGCTTGTAGGGAGGTAGCTAAGTTG
>CAOJBK012612497.1:0-19386 GCA_948294925.1 Codiaeum variegatum | reverse complement strand
TGATTTCATGCATGTTAGTTTTATGTTTGAGTTTTTGGAAATTTCTTAAGACATTGATGGTTTTTCTTAGTGTAATTACTTGAATCGTTGTTACTTTTCTATTTTTAACTATTTGGAAGTGATTTGGGTGTTGATTTTGGTTGATTGTGGTAGCTTGAAACTTTGCATGCAAAGTGTTCGTTAAAATGCCAAAGTGACTTGGGCTTTTGATTTCACTTGAAATTCAACTCTTTTGTGCTGTTTTAACTTCTAAAACATGCCCACTTCACTTTGGCTTGCTTTGGTTGTATGCACAACACACCGAGAACATTGTTATACATTCTCACTTTTAGGTGCTCACATGTTAAGTGGTGTTTGTGTTATGTTGCTATTGAATGATTTGAGTGAGTTGGGTTCCTTTTTAACACAAAAATGTCAAGCATTTTATGCTTAAAATATTTAAAGCAAAGGACACCCTCTCACTCAACATTTGTTATGAGGCACAAACACACACTTCACACTTCTTATGGTGCTTTAAGCTATGCAATTATTTAAGTGTGGGGGTGGGACTTTGAGTGGAGTGCTTGGGCTATATTTATTGCTCATTTTTTATAGGTTGGGAATGGTCTATTTATAGCCATTACCATGGCAAAATTTATTTTTGCAACTAACCACTAATAGCCTTTTATGGCATTCTACTTTTGGCCATTTTTATGTTATTTAGCAGTAATGGCACAGAAAAAGGGCACCACAACATCTTCATCCTCAAAGGTCTCGGGCAAGCACTCAGCTTCCTCATCCCCCTCCAAGAAATAATAAAAAAATAAAGCACCGACAAGGGGGCCACCACAACCACCGTCTCCATCACCACCACCATCACAGACAAAACATGGTGGCCAGGCATCCTTCAACCCCAATCATCCATGTGTCTAATTCAGGGAGTAATGGAAGAAGGATCGACTAAAATGGTTAGGAAATAAGCCTTTCTTTGCCAACCATGTGTCAGATTGGAGTTCTCTGACCAGCCTTCCTGAATGTGACCGAATGTGGTTTCTGCTCAACCTGTCGAAGTGGAGAAGTTTGTATGAGATCCAAGAGCTCTCCTACTGAGAGCTGACTTTAGAGTTCCTTTGTACTTTAGAATGAAAGTAGAAACATACTGATAAAAAATGAAAGTTATGAAGTTTATGTTAGGTAATCGAGAGTTCACAAAGAGTGTGGATGACTTGGCAGTAGATTTTGGGTTGTATATTAGAGATGAGGTTGAGTTCTCTATGTACTCTTAAGTGGACATAGCCTTTTTCTTTGTCAACTGGTGCCAAAAAGGGCTTGGGAAGAATTGGTTTTCGCAACATAAAAAGTAGCAAAAATTAAGGCCTCAAATTTCAAGGACACAGCCTTGCGGTTTATTCACTACTTAGTCAGGCGGTCCATCTCCCCTCGCTCTCAATCAAGAGGCCATGTCTATAAGCAAGACTTGTTCTCCTCTACTGCCTGAAGAAGGATATGTAGGTTAATGTGGCCTACTCTCTCCTCTAGATGCTGAATGATCAAGCAAACAAGGATTCTTTGAATTTCTTTCACGATGGATCATACATCACAAGGTTGGCTTATAACTTAGGGTTGATTTAGGTGGTGAATGATATGACCATAGATGGGCCCACAGCACTGGTTGATTTTGAAAGCATCAAGAACATGCTCAAGAAGTACAAGAAAAAGTGTTGGGCTGTAGCCTCAGCCTTCGCACTACCAGTTGATTCATCTTCTTCTTCAAAGGAGGAGAAGGCTCTTTATCCCATTGCTGCCCTGAGGGTAAGTGTCAAAGATAGCATGAGGCGCATTTAGACAGATATTAGGCACCTTTAGTAGTAATAACAAGATATCTTTGAGGAGCATCATCAGTAAAATTGGTTCACCAAGAACCTATAGAAGCTCCTAAAGCACTTTAAGTTAAAGAAGCCTAGGTGTTCCAATTCACCACCAGACCTGCCAACTCCACCTATGCCACCAGCACAAGGCCATCCAAGTGCATCCTCTTCCATGCCGTCAGCTCTGGGTCATCCCGATGCCTCATGTTCAACACTACCAGTAGAGGTCGTAAGTTTTGAGCTGGAGACGGAGACCCACTCTAGCAGTTCCCTAGCCATGGCCTCCCACTCTGGCCCTGAGCCACAGACGGATGAGGAGTTAGATGAGGACTTCGAGGGTGGCAACGATGATGATGCCGGTTCTCTGAGGCCTTCCTTCTAGTCTTTGGGTTGACATCTCTTCACTTTACTCATGATTTTCTTCTCTTTATTTATTTAGTTATTTGGATATTTGTACTTTTTAATTTGTATATTTGCTTTTATGTGTGTTTTATTTCTTACTGTTCTTGAATTATTATTCTTTTATGGTTTCAATGTGAAACCAACACTAACCTTGATGTGTAGCATCTAATTACTTCTTTAGCTTGTATTGTAATTTTAAGGAAGGCTCGACACCTTCCATTTTCAGGGCAATGCTCTTCCTCTCTCTTTAATTATTTTTACACACATTGGGGACAATGTGTGGTTTTTTTTTTTTAAGGAGGGGGGGTGAATTGTGATGTTTGGATTGCATGATTGTATGTTTAAATCATTTTTTGTCATGTATGAATGCTTGAAACATGAATACCAAAACTAAGCATAACACATTACAGGTTCCATTTGCATTTTGATAGGACTTAAAAATTGGACAAATTGTTTTTTTAAAATCACTCACATAGACTCTAGTTTTTGCATATGCTTTTGGTTTTTTATTAAACTTTGAACATAGTGATTGATAGTAGGAATCCACATGGCACGGTTTCCATGACTAGGCTTTAGGGAGTTTAGTCACTGTTAAGTGTATAGTCCTTTTCTTTGGCATGAGTTAGGTTAAGATACTAGAGATAGTACTTAAGTTTTTGATTGGTTTTCTTAGAAGACTAAACAAAAATGAAAATAAAGTGCACTCATGAAAAATATGAAAAAGGAAACAAAATAGGGACTTTGAAAATTATTACATATTCCGCTGGTTTCATATTGCAAAAAGTGATATCTAAAAGCAAAATCATGAATAGTGCTAGTAGCCAGCTAAACAAGTCCGTAACTAGTTGAGTAACCAACTTATTTAGCTAAGTTGAATGACTAGCTAAGTCGGATCCCTTGAAAAAATTGAAAATTTAATGATGTTTGCACTAGACAAACAAAGAAAAAATTTTGGTTCCCAAGAAAGTTCGATCGAATAATTTGAGGAAAGCTTAAGTTGAATGACTCAATTCTAGCCATGTTTTTAGGATTAGATGTTAGATTATGTGATTGAATTGCCTTGGATCTAGGTCATAAGGACAATGCCTTCTTGGATTCCAAGCTCGATCGCTGTGTCCCTAGTTTAGTCATGAAACCAAAGCATTGTGAAAACTGGATGTCTATGCAAGTGATTTTTACTCTTTTTTTGTTTGTTCAATTTTTGGGTCTTTGATATTTGCAAGTGGAAATTGTATTGGATTGTGTTTAGGTTTGCTTAAGGACAAGAAAAGGGTTAGTGTAGGGGAGTTTGATAATGGTCAAATATACCTAGTTTTTACTTCATTTCTTCGCCATTATCCGAGTCCAATTGCATTTGATGTGCTTATTTTAGTGTGTTTTTATCTTCTCTAGGTCCAAATCTCAGTCTAGAGCTAAGCAAAGTAAAACATTGAATTTGGTGCACAAATAGGATGGAAAGAAGTAAGAACAAAGCATCAAGAGCAGTCATGGCTTGAGTCACGGCAGTGAATCTAGCCCGTGACTGCTAAAGGAGCTTCTATACCAAAAAGAACAAGGCTAAACCTTAGTCCAGTAGCTATTTCTCTGGTCACAACCTGGAGTCACGGCTGTGACTAGAGGCCATGACAGCTATAAGAGCCACTGAACTGAGAGGGGACAAACATGGTAATTTGTCATGCCCTGGGGTCAAGGTCGTGACCATGATTTTTCTAGCAGTATAAAAGCCAGAATACTGCAAAAATAAAAGGACTTTTTAATAGTTTTAAAAGTTCTTGATTCCTAACCGTAGGAGACCAAGTTCTTGAGAAAAACTCATTCAGGAGTAAGATTCAAGGAAGATTTACACTTTAAGATCAAGATCCAAATCAAGATTCAAGATAGGGTATATGGGTTTGGGTGTAGATGCTAAGAATCCATATGGGTTTCTTAGTTCTTTTCTCTTTATATTCTATTTGTTGTTGTAATCTTACTACTATGAGCTAAATACTTTTAGTCTACCTAGAATAGATGAGTATTTGTCATTCGCATGGATTAATCAACTTCTTTTCTCAATGAATGTTTAGGGTTTTCTTCAAGTATAGATTTTGATTTAAATTTCTATAATTTTCATCTTCAATGCATGCTTATTAATGATTATTGTTGCCTAATCTTTGCTAGAGATAGAAAGTTTAGGTTTTGAACACTCAAAATCATTTGGGTTTGCTTTGCTTACTAGAGATAGAAGTATAGATGCCTAAGGTTTTTTTTTTATTTCGCATATTCTTAATGCTTTTTCTAATTGATTGGTTGTGAGAAGAGATTTACATCCTTTACTTAGGAATTAGGGGTTTAATTACTTGAGAAATATTTGAACCTAATTTGTTTGTGAAATGCACTTGTTGTATACCTCGGAATTTCATTGAGTTATTGATTCTCTATGTGATTTAGTCAAATACGAGTTGAAGTCTAGATAGACATTTCTCCTCTTGAATCTTATTCTTGTGTTTGCTTTTCACATTAAATTATCAATTAGTTAATTTAAACTTTAAGTTTAAGTCTTTAGTCATTCATCAAAACCAATTATTTATGAGCTAGACAATAGTCTAGGTGATTGAGCTAGTGCTTGAGCGATTGTATCCAAATAGCCTTTTGGGAGAATGATATCGACACTCACTAGTTATATTACTTGGTATGACCCCATGCACTTACGTGTGTTGTGGAGGAAGCGCATCAGGCTCCATAACATCTTCAAACTTTAATTCTTCAAAATCATTAGCAAACTCACCTTCCTCAAAGATGTTTGCTTCATACACTGTCAAATCTTCCTCAGTAATTTTATTCACTGTCTGCTGCATCAAAAGCTTACGAATGGCATATGTTGCCAACTCCTCTTTGGAGTAACTAGTCCTTCATTTCTTTAATGATATGAGCATCCATCAGCCATTTAGAGTAAGGCGCGATAGTTTTCTTTTTGTAGATCAAATCTGAATGGTCTTGAACCTATTTCTCCATGTCATTCTTGGAAAAATAAGTGTGATTTGAATCTCTATTCATCTTTCTCCTAGAAAATTTCAGAGGACCCAAGTCTATATAATAAAACTTGGCATCTAAGTTGCCAGTACATGTTATAAATGGCTTGTTGTCAGCCCAAACCACTTCAACATCATTACCCTTCCAAAAGAGCAAAAATTGGTGTAAAGAAGATGGCACACATCAGTTGGCATGAATCCAATCTCTCCCAAGTAAAGCATTATAATTGTCCTTTGATTTCACAATGAAGAAGGTTGTGAGTGAATTTCTACTACCAACAATGATTCCCATAGGCAAAACCCCAACGACACCAGTAACCTTGCCTGTAAAAGCTAAAATAGTAATATCAGTAGAAATCAAATCATCTTGATTTTTTCCAAGAGAACTTAGGAGCCTAAGAGGAGTAAGAATATCCACTGAACCATTATCCACCAAGATCCCAAAGAATGATTTACTGTTCAAGTGAGCCTTGATGTACAATGGCTTGATGTGTTCAGTCATCTCTATAGAAGGATTCTCACGAATGACCCTTTTAGGCTGATTCGGTTGAGCAGACTAGATTACCATACCACTTAGATGAATGTCTGATGATTTTGAGAAGTTTTTCCCTAAGTGTCAGGGAACTCAGCTTCCTCATCATCCTACATCATGAATTCCTGAGGAAGCATAATTAAAGTGGTTCCACATCCCAATGACAAATGTTTTCCATTGATGCCCCTATCTTCCTCAGTCTCCATAGGTTCATCAATGTCTGCCTCATAACCAGAATCACTGAGATAAGGGTCCTCAAGGGCCTTTCTGTTGAATTTGGATTTTTTATCAAGGATTTGATTATGCACCATTTGGATTTGATTTTGTTCTTCTTTCTCCCTTCTTTTCGCAGTCGTCTTCCTCTGAAGTCTCCTTTTTTGGGTACGGGTCAAGCATTGAGGAAAGTTATTATGTTGCATCAGGTACCACTGTCTGTTGTTAGGTTACACAGGCTTTAGCACCACAAACCTTGACTGTTTCCTGATGAACCTTAGGGCATCCACATCATCATATTGCCTGTGATAATTTGAGAAAATCCAAGAAAGATTAGTATTATAAAAATATTTTTGCTTTTTAATTAAGAAATTTCCTTGTTGGCTTAAGGAATTCCTCCTTGAGGCTGACCTCCAACTACCACCATGGCAATTGCTTTATTTCTAATGGTTGAAGGATTTTTTATGATAAGATGACTTTCTCTTTGAAGTCAAACCACCTTCTTCAGAGTCATCTCCCCAACTAGTAGGTTTTATTGATTTTCTGGGGATTTGAGCTGATGGTGGTTTACTGTATTTCACTAGAAAAATCAAATTTGCCAGAGGATTGGGCAAGGGTATTCTCCTCCTTTTCTTCTAGCTTATTTTTGTCATCTAAAAAGGCCCTAAGATCAATGTCAATTGTGTTGATAGAAGCAACCGGTGGGAATGGGTCCTCCTCAATCAACATGGAATCTTTCTTCTCTAGGAATTTCAACACTCCCTTATTGATCTCATCCTGTGCTACATTCCGAAAAACCCAACAAGCATTAGTAGAATGGTTGTAATAATTATGATACTTATAATATTCTTTTCCTTTTAGTTCCTCCTTTGTTGGAAGTTTGTGGTCAGGTGGAAGCTTGATGAATTTCTCTTTGAGGAGAAAATCAAAGATTTGATCAGAGTTGGAGACCTCAAAAGTGTATTACATCTGGGGATTTGAGCCTTTGGATTTCTTCCAAGCCTCTGGGGATTTCTTCTCCAGAAGTTGACAGACATAGGTCCAAGTATTAGCAAGATCAACAACAACAACCTCAGCATTGGAAACATCTTGGAAATACGTTCTCATTAAGACCTTTCTCCTTTGATTCTCCTCTCGAAGAAATTCTTCATATTCACTAATTTTAGCAACAAGCTCATAAAAGTCTCAAAATTCCATACCTTGAAATTTCTTCCTCAACTCAATATCAAGACCTCTTTAAGCCATTTTGACATATTTCGTTTCCAGCATAAAGATTTTGCACCTATTCCTCATCTTTTTAAACCGTGCATTGAAGATATCAATCATTTTCCCAGCTCTTTGAGTCACTCTAGAAAGTTCAGTAATGGAAACCTCTAGTTCAACCTTGAAGAATTTGGTGTGGAACTGACGCTCCATCTCATGCCATGTAAAAACATAATTCCTAGGAAGGGTAGCATACTAAGTAAAAGTAGTATCAATTAAGCTATTAGGAAATAATTGCAACTTTAAATTGGAAAGTTTTTCATAATTTTCCAATTCACCACATTAGATGGTAAAATGGGCAATATGTTCAAGTGTACATTATCCCTCTTCCCCAGAGAATAAAGAAAACTTAGGAACACAATAACCCCTTGGGTAAGGATTATTTCTATCAATCATGTCCAGATATGGCTTGTGAAATTTGGGTCGACCCAATTGACGAAGACTGGGACCGTACAACTCTTACACCATATCACGTACAACATCCAAATCAACTCCTCCCATCCTTGGAGCCTAAGGAAATAGTACACTAGTATGGAGAAGTGGCGTATACCCCTGAGGAAGGTTGTCTGCCAAGCCTCTCTTCTCCTGTTCATAAACTTCGGGCTACAAGGAAGGATTAGTTCTGTAAAGAAACTTATTTATTAGGCCTATTATTGTTAGTAACATTAATATTACGGCTATTAGAGCCAGTATGATTATTAATTTTGATAGGTGTAATCTCTTTCCTTCTGTGAGGAGGTTTCTACTTATCATCAGTGGTTAAAAGAAATCTTGAGGAAGGCCTCACGGAATTAGCAGCTTCATCTAGGGCTACCGATTTTGAGGTGTTTCCCTATTTTGATTGGTGATCATCATTTGTAGAAAGAAATTGCATTAGATTAATCATAATTTTTTCAAAATTACCAAAAGTATCAAACAAATTATTATTGGTGTGTTTTATTGAACTCAACACCTGAGGAATTGCCTCTTGTAGTGCTCTAAACTTGTTAAAGTTTTGAGAACCAGTGTTCTCACCAGCATCTTCAATGATTTTCAAGCTAATATCCCCCGACATATTGATAGGAGATTTGTCTCAGCTTCAACTCTGAGGAGTCAAAGCTTCTTCAGAATGTTCATCACCTAATTCCTCATGTGTTTTATTGGGTGACATTCTAACATCAAGAGTTTCTTTCCATTACGTAATTTCATCATAGTGAAATGATGTCCCACTGGACGTGTCAAAAAGATTATTGCATATAAAATCTCAGACTTGTGGACGTGCCAGAGGAGAAGTTTCTCAAATGTAAATAACTTGACTTCTATTCAAACATAAGCAGATTCCCAAATGCCTATACCACAATTTGTTTAGATTTCACTAAGTCTTTATTATAAAATGAAGATGAAATTTAGAATTAAAAATTGCAAGCACGTTTGTATTAATTTGTTGAAATTTGGTAATTACAGTAAATTGAAAAACATTGAGGAAAGCTGAAATTTGATGATTGCAGTAAAGAAAAGGTTGTTTGAGGAAATGCTAAAAAAAACTTGGAACTAAAGCTGTGAATTTGAATTGAAAATTAGCTTGAGTTGATTGATTGATAAGTTGCTGATTGTTGTTGTTGAGTGTTGATTTGATAAGTTGATTTTTTTGTGTTTGCTTAATTGTTGATTGGATGATGGTTGTTGGATGTTTGATTGTTGTTTGGATTGTGTGTCTGCTACTGCCTTTTGTACTATTTCCCTTGTCAGAAGATGGAACACCAGTAGCCATCTAGGGAAGACATAAATGTTTAGTTACAGGCTTTATATTACTTTGTCCCCAAGACTTAGTATCTGAAATTCTCCAATGGTGATCTGATGCTAACTCGTCTCTTGGCTCTTTGGTTGGGCTTAATAATTATTTGAGCCATTAAACCCAAAAAATAAACTATTTTGGGCCAAAAATCATTTAATTTAATTAATTTATGTTCCAAAGCCCAAATTTTCATTTTAGGCACAAACACATCTGAATCCCAATCTTGTCCCGAATTCTATCTCTCAACTCACTCAAGAAATAGGTTACTTATTAATTATCAGTTTCAGATAATTGATTATGAGCCACAATATGAGGAAATTTAAATGTATATTCATTCATAGTCTTGGTCCCTTCTGTACAATGTTGATAAGACTCAAATATATATTTTTCATAATTATGAGGTAAAAATCTACCCCTTAAGTATTGCTTCATATGCCTCCATGACTGAATAGGGTCTCTACCTTCTCTTATTCGAGTCTCACGTAATCGTTCCCACCAAACAGAAGCTCCTCCCTTCAATCGTAAAGTGACCAGCTTCACATTCCTCTCTTCAGGAATATCCCTATATTCAAAGAATGGTCAACTTCAGTAATCCAATCAAGGAATCCTTCAATATCAAGATCTCCACTAAAATTAAGGATATCAACCTTGAGTTTCAATTCATCATCATGCCTATTATAGTTGTAATTTTGGTTCCTCTCAAATCTACCCATATTTGGATTAATTGGATTGGCACCAAAATTTGGTTCATCATCACTATCATCATCCATAATAAGTCTTCTACCTACTAGAGGAATTGGGTTGATGATTTATTGCATTAGGTTACCTCCTATAGCTTAGTTCATCACATCATTCCTATTCCTTTGAACATTGACACACAATAATTCACGAAGCTGGCTAGTGATTTCTGTCAACTGTTGTTCGAGGTTGCGGGTTAGATTTCTTTGTTCATTGATTGCTCGCTAAATAGCATCTAACCCTTAATCTCTGTCACATTGAAGGTTACCACTTTCATCATTAGCCATCAAATTGGGTGAATTCTCACTCTTATACAACCTGATGCAGTGTGTAATGCAAAGGATGGTCACAAGAACAATTAGAAAACAAGTTTCAAAACTAGAAACTTAAAGAATCTTAAAGAGAGAATTTATCAAATTGCTAAGATTTAGATTATTGAATAATTATTGAATGTGTTTACAATGACCTAAAGTAGCCTATTTATAGGATTTAAATAATCCTAATTCTAATCTAATAAGGAATTACAATTGAAGTAAAATAATAAATAATCCTCAAGGATAAGTATCCTAATCTAACATGGTTAAGGAAACTTATATTCATCATGTTTTATCCCCAAACTTGTCATTGTCCTTCTCCTCATCATCATCAGCAACTGAGCTTCTTAATTCCAGGGTTAACATAAGGGTTTTCAAATTATCCTTCCCTTTTCTAAATTATATTCCTTCAAATTTCATTGTTATTGTAGATTGTGATTTCACTTAGTTATTTGTTCCAGACTGGACTTAATCTCTTGACTTCAAGCACTGGAATCTCCAAACTACAAAACGGGCCAAATAAAGCTAATATTGAAGTAAGCTTCTCTATGCATTAATATATATGATTTAATTAAATAAATTACTAATTACATAATGTTTTGAATTAATCTGTAGGTGAAGAAATTAGAAGCAGAATTGGAAAGGCTTCATGATGAGAGTAAGAAGCTGAGAAACACGTTAGCATAAATTATAAGAAGCTATAAGGACCTGCAAGCTCAATTACTGATGATAGCAATGTAAAATCAAGGAGATTAAGTACATCTTAATTAATTTAATTATTTATTAAGTCTTTGAAATAGAAACTCTTTAATCTACCCCTTCCTAATATGTAAGCCACTTTCTTATCCCCATAA
Source organism: Codiaeum variegatum (assembly GCA_948294925.1). Classification (NCBI taxonomy): domain Eukaryota; kingdom Viridiplantae; phylum Streptophyta; class Magnoliopsida; order Malpighiales; family Euphorbiaceae; genus Codiaeum; species Codiaeum variegatum. The sequence goes on along the minus strand of CAOJBK012612497.1, from coordinate 8,441 downwards.
TTTGATTAGAGAATTTGCATGGCATTTCATATACTTGATGCTTTCTGTCTTCTACCTATTAGTATATAAATGTGGTTTCCCTTATGTTCAACAGTTGTTGAAGAACCTGTGAAAGAAATTCTCCTTCAAAATAGGCCAGTTCTTGAAGTAAATGTTAATTTTAGAGCATTCACTTGAACTAAACATGCTAATTACTTGACCCTTCTCTTTGGGCATCGGATAAAGAGAAATTTTTGTGGTCTTTTATTTCAATTACTAATTGCAAATATACGTGGTCCTTGTTGTACCACATATAGTCGTTCTGAAAATTTTTATTCATTTTGTTTGGCAGACATATCCTAATCCACTAAGCAGCCTCATAACAATTGGAACACCCTATAAAATTCCATATGGAGTAAGTGCTAAAGTGAGGTTTGTACCAATGTCTATATATTTTCCTATTTTACTTTTATGAAGAAGGGATTGAGACTTTGAGATTACACATGAAATTTGATTTGTTTATCTACAGCACTAGAGTCTCAAATGAACTATAAATTTTGTATTAGTTATGGGATCTCACGTAAATAGATACAACTCCATGTGAATTAGATATCTCAACTCAGGATTACACATGAAATTTGATTTGTTTATGTACAAGTGTATAAATTTAATAGCTCCACTTGAAAATCATTGCCATGTGACGCAGATGCAGAAAACACATCTTCAAGGTATCGGTCCTGTCTTTTGGCAAAAAAAAAGGGATCATTTATGTCTTACTTTTCTTATGTTATTATTAAGCTCATACTATTAATGTCTCCAAGAAGGCATTTGATGTTAATGGCTTTTAATAGCTTTTAATTGGTGTTGTTGTATTATTCTATAAGAACAACGACCTACATTAACCCCATTTCTTGCTTCATTTTTTTTTTATCTCATGGGGCTTAAGATCTTTGGAGTGGGAGCTTTGTGAAAATTTGTTGATCAAATCAAATATGTTCTTTCTATATCTGTTGGTAAATAATTCATTTTCTTTTTTTAAATAACCATCAATTTCTTTACATTTTATGAGCTTACATTCATAATGCACATAACAATTTTGCCTTGCTTCACACGAGCATTATTGCTTCCTATAATTCTTATTTGTATGGTTAATAGGGAAAGAGCAGCTTTGAATTGTTTTCCACTCTATTATTTTATTATTAACAAATAATGTTTTCTAAATCAAAACACTAGGCTCTAACAATTTAAATGTAATGTAAAATGGTGAATCAAAATGTTATGAACCTTTCCTCATGTATTTTGTGCATGTATATTGAGTGAACCTATTTTGAGTTTGCTTTCATATACATATTTAGTATATAGCAGGGATAACCTATTTTTTAAATCCTGGTGAGTAATTTGGCTTTTAACTTTTTGAAATTTTTTAAGGTGTTGGTAATTTTTTTTATTGCAGTAATATTTATGGTTAGAGTTTAGTCTCCCACGCTTCTTCATGCCTTTACTGTTGCTACTGTTGGCATCTCTATAATGATCTACAACATCAATTCTCCACTTTTTTTATCTTTCCTCAGCCAGAAGGGTGGCTCTTCTAATAAGAGGTACTAATCACCACTCTTTTACTCGATGTAAATTGATCAAGTGAACCGCAATTATGTAGATTGTGGTTGGTTGCAGTACATCTACCAAACTAAAATATAGAGAAAAGAAACATCATCTGACCATCTATTAAGGTATGCACATCTTCATGGAAATATGCATCTTATGTGCTTTGTGTTTCAACTTTAAATTTTTTTCATTTATTGATAATTGTGATTCTTTCTTTGCTTTGTGATGTTGGACATTGTCGCGCTTTAGGAGTATCAATAGTTTTTTACTATTATTGTATTTCTTTGTTTGTCATTCTAAATAGACAAATTTGTGAATTTTATGATATTTTTTTGTTGTAATGACTTAAAAAGCACTACAAAAAACTTGTTTTGTGGTAGTGTTTGAACGAAAGGGGATCTCTTTAGCATGAATGAGTTTATAAATGAATGAATATAAAAATGAATTTTATAAAATTTTATATAATTAGTAATTTTTTAATTTTGATATAAAATAAAATATCCAACAATCTAAAAGCACTTTTGCATGTGCTTTTATGCTTTTCAAAGCTAAAAAAAGCGTCACAATTGCTTTGAAAAAGCGTCGTAAGCTTGCGACGCTTTTTTCTAGCATATGACGATGCTAGTTGAAAGCGTCGCGAGTTTTACGACATTTTTTCCCTCTTATACCGACGCTAGTCAAAAGCATTATAAAAGGGTCTAGCGGCGGAACCTAAAGCGGTTCATTTAAAACTGTCGTAAAAAGTCCTTCCGATGCTAAAAAATGCCTCTGTAGCCATTTTAAAGCGCCGCAGTAGCCCTATTTTTCTTGTAGTAAATTCAAGTTAAATTCTTTGCTAAATTTAGTTGGAGTAATTGATCCAAAATTATAAGTTAAGGGAGTTAATTGGACCATAAATTATTTTTATCGTTGAGAAAATTTAAAACATAAATTCAACCTTTATCTTTTTCAAATTAAGCTTTCTTTAAACAAAACTTTTTAGTTTGTTTCTATATTTCAAAAGAAGCGTCTCCTTATTAGCAAAATTATTAGTAGGATCAAAAGTATTTATTTACCAAAAATGTATGACATTGAGATTACTTATCAAACATTGGAGAATTACAAATTATATAAGAGTATATAATAATTTAAATTTTACTATTATTAATTAGTTATAATTTTTTAGCTATGGTTGAACTAAATTATTACTATCCAACCTCGATTAACAAAATTCTATTACGGTATTTGAGACTAAATTAATCATTGTATCCTTCTACATCTTCAATCAAAATTCAACTAGGGTTTCAATTACTCTTTCAATTTTTGAAATATTTCGAGTTCTTTTCCTATGATGGGTTCTTTCATTCTATTTCTCCAAATGATGAGGTTGATTTATCTCATGGTGGAATTCTTCAATATTTCGTCTAATAATGGACTTTCAAATTTGATTATTTAATATTGTTAAGCTTTTAGTTGTATCACCCAGTCTATATCATAAATTTGCAAGTGTCAACTGAGTTTAATAAAAAATTATCTCCACTCAATTGTCACTTAAGGGGTTTATTGAGATTACTAATCTCATATTGAAAATTACAAACATACACTGATATATAATGATTTGGACTTCACTATCTAATTGGCTAGTCCATATGATAAGAGAAATAAGTATGTTTTGTTTCTTTCCTTCCTTGTATAACACTTTGCATGCAATGAGCTTACTGGATTTTGTATTGCGACTAAGACCCATTTGATTTGGTTTTGTATTTTTGTTGTCGTAATCTCTTATTGACTGGTAATAAGAGTTATTTTTAGTGTTTGAAAAAAAAAACATTTTAGTTAAATTTGAAATTGGCCCCTTTTTTGCGAAGAAAATTGTCCCCATTTTGTTGAGTTGGAGCTATCAACTTTTAATGTTCAATTTGAGATATTATTTATAAGTTCTTTTTTTTAATAAAGATGAAAAGCCCATATTATTAGCCAAATCTTTGGAATATACATAGCAAAGGAAGGAAGAGTATTAACCTAAGAATATAAAGTTGAAATTCTACTTGCTTGAGTTGCAAAATAATCAGATAAAAAATTAGCTACTCTAGGGACAAGAGATAAATGGCACTGCTTTAATTAATAAACTTGCTAGTAGAATTATGTTTGGTTCCTACCTTTGCCTTTTTAGCTTGTATCTACTTTAAAAGCCTCCTTTTCTAAGTCTTGGTAAGAACTGGCCATTGATTAATAGGCCTTGATTGGCCGATTCTTGAGAACATACTTCTCTTTGAAGAGCTAGACGAGGCTTAAAATGGTGTAGGACAGTGCCTGTCCTGCTTCTCAACTTCATGAGGCCAAGGCCTGAAGGTCTTGGGTTCCCAGGCACTAGTAGGGTTGTGGGAGTCTTTACTACCTCAAGATAGATCTTTTTCACCTCTTTGGATTTATTTAAACGAGGTGGATCAAAAAATTTAAGTCATTATGAGACTAGCCTCCTTTTTTAATGAACTTTTAACTTATTAATTCTTATAACCATTTCTAACTTCTTGCTCAACTCTTTTCTATTTACGACCACTTGAAATTATTACTTATAGGTTAGGCAAGCTAACGAACTTTTGGTAGAGCAATAGACTTAGTAGTAATACTCTTGCTCTCGTCAAGCCAAGCTTTTTCCTTTTCTTTAATAATCAGCCTCCTCATTCTGTGAGGCCCTGCGCAACTAGGCCGCCAGCGCGCCTCAAGTTTCTGGCCTCGAGGAAACCGACCGCGGGGTTGGATTGCGCATGGAGCCAGTGGAACAGATTCTCACTTTAAGTGAACTCCTCATGAGTCTGTTGGGTGCATTGTGTGTATGTGTGTGATTTGCCACTTAATCTTTAGAAAATCATTTTCAGAGTGATTAAGAAACCATTTAACTCCATAAAATTTTGATTTGTCCAATTTTAGGAAAAGGTCAGTCTCAAACCAAATGATGGATTCAGAGAATCATGATTGATACAAAAATATTGACTTTAGAAAAAATAATTCATTTTTCTTAACAATTTTTGGCTTAAAATATCATATAGTTTTGGCTAAAACGATTTTGATGTATGCATGACATATTAATATGATGCATGAACAGAATAAAGCATTTAAAGTGATGCATGAATATGTTATAGCATGATATGGCAGACGTAATAACAAAAGCGATAAAAGAAAGACGAATAAAAATTAAAAAAAAAACAGATATCCTTCCTCTAGCCTACAGAGGGTACTAGGGAAGGCACACATCCCCAATAACAAATCAAATAAAAATAAAGACATTAATAAATAAAATTACACATAAATTAATAGACAAAATGAAGGGGATCCCTCCTCTAGCCATAAGGCGAAGGAATGGTAGACATTCCCCAATAACAACAGATTATACAAAAATAGTATCAATAAAAAGAAATAATGTAATAATAAAATACATGAAAAGAAGATAGAAATAAGAACAAAAGAAAAAAAAATATTTTTAGAGTTGAAACATTGAAATGGTTTGTCGGCGTATCCCTTTGAATGGGAATCGAACCCCATGCCATTCTTCCTTATTGTGAAGGCATGAGGATTGTTTCGAAAAGAGGATTGGTTGGTATGTGTTCAGAGGTTAATCCATTTTAATTTTTAAAAGATTAATCGAATAGGCTTTAATCAGTTCAATTTTAGATTACAGAATATGATTTTGATGTGTTTGAATTACCTAAGTCAGATTTTAGGGCGTTGAATGGATTTGAAAATACAAGAAAAGGATATATAGAATATTACCTTTTTCTTTCTTAGACACGGAATGGGAGTTTCAGAGGGCTTGATTAGGCCGAATAGGGTCTCTGTTGTGCTCGGAGAAGATTATTCAAAATATGAATTCGGCAGAAGTTCGGGTATTTAGAATTTTAATAAGTAATTTTGCAACAATTCGAATTTTGAAAGCCGAGAAAAATTTTTCTGAAAGGTAACTCGAGGGGTCGAATTTATAGAAAAATTGAGTCTGGATCGTAAAAAAATTGGGCTCGTGTGCCAAACCTCTGGCACGTGCTCCAGGCATCTGTCCTATGCGCCATGCCTCAAACGCATGTGCCTGGCGCTTGGCCCGTGTTCTAAGTGCTCAGCTTGTGGACCAAGGCCTTAGCTCTCGCGCTCAGTTCTCAGTGCCGGTCCAGTCTAATTCTGTTCAATTTTTTAAGCATTATGTGTTTGTTTGAGGTCCGCTTTGAGCGCGGTTTGAGTCTATGGGCTCATATTGACAGGCTAGATTTAATAATGTAAAAATATGGGTTCACAACTGCCCCCCTTAATAGATTCATTTTGAGTAAAAGAATATTTGGTAAGTGTGAATTCATTAATGGTATAGGACCCATGAATTTTCTAATAAAAGGGGTTGAGGAGAAGTTACTTTCACGTCTCATTCTCTACTTGTTCTTCCTTTCTTCTTTTATTTCAAGAAATAGTCTAGCCAAAGGTTTTCGAGATCTTAGCAGCTTGTACGACTCAGGAGGAGTTGTTTGTAGAGTTGGATGCAGAGTTATCTACTGCCGATACTAAGACTATTATTGATATGTTCAGTTATGATGATGACGGTACAATATTTGTTGTCAGTTTATTTCCTGATGGTCTTCCTCCAATGGCAAATATTGAGCCTTTGACAGTGCCAAATCCTGATCTTTTGCGGAGTAGGCAAGAGCATTGTAGTTGGTGTGGCTAGCCAGCAGTATTTATTTTTCTAATCTCTATCTCTTTTGTTTTTCATTTTTTGTGCGCACTATTTTTTTCGCTCTTATCCCCTCTATTTTTTTCTCTCTTATTTTTTTATGCACTCTATTTTTTATGCAAAATAAAGTAAAATAAAATAAGAGAATTAAGTGATAGAAATCGTACCTATAGGATGATGAACATAACTAGAGAGGTGGTAGATCTAAGCTGTCTAATGTGTTAGGCTTTTTAAATTGTTTCCCTGATGTGCATTCCCCCATTATACTGGCTCATTTATTAGGTTGGATGAGTCTGGACATTTAAGTGTTCTATTGATAAGAACCTTGTATTTGCACTGGCTGAGAGGTAGTGGCAGACCACCAACACTTTTCATTTGCCTATTAGAGAGATGACTTTAACTCCTCTCAAGTGGTCTTGTCTTATCAACATGGAGTTTGGATCTGAGCATGTTGGGTTTGATGATCGTGTACAGCCCCTTCATAATTTGGCTAATATTCTTAGGTCGGAGCCACCTTGCAACACTACGGGGATGGTTTTCAGATCTTGGTTGCTTGACTTGCTGAGGGGGATGGACTCGGTCTCTTACATTGTTGATCAGTGCACTAGAGTGTGTCTATTGATCATCTTTTCTACCCTCTTTCTATATAATGAGAAGGGCTATGTTGATCTAAAAATGATGGCCTCATTGGAGGATTTGGACTTGCTTGGCCAGTATGATTAGGTTGGTGCTGCGTTTACTACAGCTTATAAGGAAATGGGCAAGCTATCGAAGAGCGATGGGATAGGCATTCATATGACTGTGAAAGTATGGGAGGTCAGTTTTTTTTCCTTTTTCCTTATTTTGTTTGAGAATTATCACTAGACCTTATTCATTTGTCTTGTCTCTTGCAGCTTTGGGCCTTTTCCCATATTCCCGTTCTTGCCCTTAAGACTATTGCCAGGGATCAGATTCTACTTTCGATGGGGAGGATGTGGGGATAGGAGTCTTGGATGAGACCTCAAGTAGATTTCTCCTTTTCTCAGTATAGAGAGGTTCTGGATACGATTATTATGGTATTGTTCTGAAATTGCCTCCCCCTTTTATTTGTCACAAATGTCTGATAATTGATTATTTTCCCTAGGTGGTATAGGCACCTTTCAATTATGTTGTCTTGGCGGGCATTTCTCCTTTCACCTTAGGTCTTTCCACTACTGACAGTCAGATTGTTTTGGGCTCCTCAGAGATTATGGAGTTTTAATTGGGGGAGCGAGTAGTGGCTCAGACAACTGGGCAAGTTATTATACCAGTTAATCCTCCCACTATTATGAGGAACCCCATGGAGGCGATCTACTATGATTTCTGAAGGGTTGGGAAGCCCAGGATAGAGTTCATTATTTATGGCTCTTACTCAAATTTGATTCCCATTTGGTTGATGACTGGTAGGCCTCTGTTTTCTATAGGGCCAGGCCGTGTCCCAATGGTTTCTACAGCTATTGTCCCGAGATGTAGATTTCATGGTCGGGTCGTCCAGTTCTCTACCTAAGATATGCCTAATACCAGCTCTGTTTCTTCAGGGATGGGTGCTTCTATACCCTCCATGCCTTCTAGCTCAAGCCAACCCTAAGGATTCTATCTTTGCTTTTCTAATCATGTCTCTTATATCGGAGCAGATGGTGTGATGAGGTACCATTTTGTTGGTAATGAGTACCCACCTAGCATGGCACGATTTGATCCAAGCATCTTGCAGCTGACGATGAGCTTTTGATTTATCTTCCATGATTTTTGTTTTAGAATTCTAACATCTATTCTCTTGTAGGTTTGTGCTGTGATATATGGTTAGGGGTATAATGCTCATATGTGGAATCTACTTTCTTTCAATACCACATTGTCAGCCTTGAGCATTGTCAAGAGTCAAACAGAGCCATGCGTGGTCAGGAGGTGCATTCCTTACGGTGGTGATGTTGGAGCAACAACTAAGGATGAGGAGATATCGGAGGAGAATGTATAAGATGTATGCATTTAGACTTAGTGTGGACCCATTGCAGGTTTTTTTTATTAAAAAAAAAACTTGTTATTTTTGTATTTTCGAACCATGTTATAAAAAAAGTATCAGAATTTTTGTTTTTTATTCGCGATTTCCATTTTGAAAATTAATTTTGTTTAGGAATTAAATTTTTGAAAGTAT
>CAOJBK012611043.1:0-12279 GCA_948294925.1 Codiaeum variegatum | reverse complement strand
CTTATCCCCAAAATATTAGGGATAAGGGTTGTCCGTGACCTATATAAGCATGAAGGTATTTTGGAAAAAAAGGTTAATCTCTATAATCTCTTCTTATTCCTTTCTATTCTATACTTTTTCTAGCCTACTGACTTAGGCATCCGGGTGGTTGCCCTTACATATCACCCTATATCTCTTTGGTGTTGCTTGCATGACCTTACCTAGTGCATTAGGTGTGAACTACGGATCATCTTGGGGAATCGTCTTGTTCCTTGAGACAACACTTAAGTTTTTCAAGTTTTTGCCAAAAATCTTAAAATTTTGTACCTCAAAATTTCTATGGCAATAAAATTTTTCAAAATTGAACATGATGAAATTTCTTGATATAATACTTTCCTAATTCTGTTCACTGGGTAAATAACTCAAACAATTCTTGAAGTTTTGTGTTATATTGTGTTCATTAAAATAGCATATCTAGTTCAATAACATTGGGAAATCCATTAGTAAGTAAATTCTTTTTCTTTTTTTCTTAAAAAGATGGGAGTCCAAATCAATTTTACTTCTTACCTCTCCCGAGAATCAAACTTGAAATGTGGAACTGTAAACATTAGCTATTTACTGCTAGGTCACGCCCCTCGGGACCATTTGTAAGTGAATTCTATTTTCAACTATTTTTGTACAAATCAATTTTTCTTTCTGCCTCTCCAGAGAATTGGATCTAGAATGCACAGCTGTAAAAATTAACTATTTACACCATCATACCACATCCCTCTTGGGCTTTGAAATTTATTTCAACATTGCATCATTGGCTGGATTCATGACCAAAAAGAAATCCGCGACAGAACTGTGGACATTCATATTCACAAGGAATGAATTCAATCAATAATGCTTTATTGAGTTGAATTTGAAAAAGTTAAGTATTTTTTTAAACAACTTTAGTGATTTGCTTTTACAACAAGTGATCAAGTCTTAAAAAATCTTCTTTAAGATTGATGAAATTTTGTTTACAAGAATTCCTACCAAAGTACAGTAAAATTTTTCTAAATTAATATAATCCAAAACAAACTTTTTTTTAAATTAATGTAGGTTATTAATTTGTAGAATATACACAAAAAATTATCTCAAATTTCTAATTATATTATTTATTATTTACAACTTACAATAAATTTAACATACATTTCCAGCAAAACAAAATAAAAAATAGTAAATAAATATCTTATAACAATGACAATGATATAAAATGAATAAGAAATAAAAAAAAGATTATAATAATCCTTATTGATCTAACAAATAAAAATTATATATTATTTATTCATATTTTTATCTACTTGACTTTTTACATCTTGCTAAATATTGTAACTTATAAGATAATATGAAATTACAATTCAAAATTAAAATAATAAAGAAAAAATAAGCTTCTATTAGATAAATGATTTTCTAAGAAATAAAATTCTACTAATTAATACTACTAAAGAATTTTTTAAGATTTTATATTAAATATTAAATAGTAAAAATATTAATTTATCTATATGAAACGAATTCAGTTCAATAAAATTATATTAAAATTTAAAAATTATTAATTTATAAAATATTAATTTAAATAGATTTTACTATTTGAGTATTGTTAATAGAAGTGAAAGCTTTCGAATTTGAACACTCTCATACCATATGAGATTTTGCGTCAACAAGAAATAATAAACATAAAATAAACTTATCTCACCTCTTCATTTTCCTTTCTCCTTTCAAAGATTCCAAGACGAATCGTGTCAATATTTTTAGAGGTTTACATTATGGCCCTTTTCTACCCCTCCTTGCATCATTATTTGCATGAATCTCTCTTTCATATCCTGTCCATATAACTAATTTTTTGCAATTTCAATGTTTTAAAATGATTTTAGTAGAAGCTTCAAATTTGAATGTATATGCTCGCCTGATACATGTTGAGAGTCCTAATTTTTGCTCCAAGCCACAATAACCTATTGTTGCAATTCCAATGAATACTGCCCAGCCTTTGTTTGCTGTTGCTGAGGTTATTTTGCAGCAACGTACAACTGCTTCACCATCTTGTGCATCTCTCCAGCCTGATGCCTCCAGTCCTCCCACTGCACAGCGCGCTACTGCAGCCACCAATGGCAATTCTCAACAGCTAATTGTTTCTTCACCGGTTTATGAGCCCGTGCAGCCTGTTGATATAGTCTCACAACAGCAATCTTCGACAGAAAATGCTAGCCCAATAACTTCCTTGCATATATCTGGTGAAGGTGATTCTATTGTTCATGTTGATATTAGCTATCTAGATGATACTATCGACAACATTCGCCAAGATTTAATTGTTGCAAATCCCTTAATCACTCCTATCACAACTGCCGCAATTATAAGGTAGAAAGAGAGGCCATACAAATCTGTTGTTAATGACATTTTGCAACCTCCTCCTGATCAGAAGCGCACTGTCTCTTGTCCAGGTCGTAAAGGTAAACTAAAAGGTAAAGTAATTGCTTCTAATTTCTCTATCCTAGAACCTACTGATAGTGATATTAATTGTGGGAATGCTCGTTTTGACAATGCTATCCATAGTAAGGTTATGAGTTATATGACTGAAGCTGTAAAGACTCTAGCCTTGGGGAAAAATTGGAATTTTGTTTCAGTGAAGATGATGAGGAGGTTATCAAATTATTGCTGATCTCATATCTCGAGATTCTACAGCCTGGCAGGCAGCACAGTCCTAACCTCTTGCTTTGTCTTAAGCATTTGCTCTGTTTTATCTTATTTTTATGATTTCTACAATTTCATGGAACTCTAGAGGTCTGGGTAATGCTCATAAGCATCAACATATTGGAATGCTCCTTCATAGGTATAATGCTACTTTTGGTGCCATTTTGGAGACTAAAAGTTACAATGTTGATTTTCCTTTAATTCATAATATCTGGGGCTTGGGAGATTTCGGCTGGCTCTTTAGACCTTCTGTTAACAGTTTAGGTGGTATTCTTATTTCTTGGAATAATTATGCTTTTTCTTTGAATTCTCACTGCATTAAGAATTCTTGGATTGCTCTATGTGGCTCTTTGGTTATAGGTGGCGTTCAATGCATTGTGGTGGCAGTTTACTCACCCTGTGGCCCACAGTCTCAGCTATCTATTTGGGATGATCTCCTTTCTTTTTTGAGCTCTCATCAAGACATCCCATCTCTGCTTTTTGGTGAATTTAATCAAATTCTTTATGCTTCTGATCGACATCCTAATAGCTCATTGACTACGGGTTCTAAACGGTTTGCTAATTTTGTCAATGAAGACTCCCTCATTGATCTTCCTCTGGTTAGTAGAAAGTTTACTTGGCGAAACAAACTGTGTATAAGCAAAATTGATAAGGCTCTTGTCAATGCCTCTTGGGTCTCCATTTTCCCTCACTCTCAGCTGCACTCCCTGCCTAGAGGTCCTTTTGACCATAATCCTATTTGGGTAGGAGACATCACTGTCAATTCTGGTTATAAGCCTTTTAGAACCCTTGATTGTTGGTGGTCTTTCCCTGGCTTTAGTTCTCTCATTAGTAACTTCTGGGGTACATTGCCTTATTCTATGCCTCTACCTTTCAAGCTTAAGGAATTGAGATGCTTTTTGAAGTATTGGAACCGTGATTGCTATGGTAACATTGATTTTTCTATTGCTCTACTAGATGTTAGTCTTCAACATTTGGATTCAGTAGCTAAAAATAGATCTCTATCTCAGTTCAAACTGGGCATTGTCTCCTCTCTCTAAAGAAAGACCAGACTCATTTACAGAAACAACAAGAATCAATTTAGAGGCAGAAGTCTCAAGTCTCTTGGTGTAAATTTGGTGACAGGAATACTAGGTTTTTCCACATTCGAGCTTCCAATAGAGGGCATAACAACTCCATTTTTAGTATTTTAGATGGTTCTAATACTTTCACTGATCAGGCTTCTATCTCAAAGGCCTTCTTTAAGCATTTTTCTGCTTAGTTTAACAAAGCCCCCATTCTTGATGCTACTATTGATGATCTTATCCTCAAAAGTCTCTCTTCCGATCAAGCTTCTGGCTCTAGAATTGCCATTTTCCAATGAAGAGGTGAAAGCTATTGTTTGGTCTTGTGGTTCTTCCAAAGCTCCGGGGCATGACGGAGTTAAATTTTGTTTTTACAAGAAGTCCTGTTATTTTATTAAGGATGACATCCTTACTATGATTAATGATTTTTATACTTCTGGATCTCTTCCTTCTAGCATTAAGAGCTCTTTTATCACTTTAGTCCCCAAGAGCATAGCTGCTACTCATGTTGAAGATTACAGGCCTATCTCCCTTGTTCAAGGGATTTACAAAATTATTCCCAAACTTATTACTAATAGACTAAAGAATGTGATTAGGGACATTATTAGTTTGAATTAGTTGGCGTTTATCGCAGGTAGACAAATTCTAGAGGACTTTCTTGTTGCTAATGAAATTATTGATTCCAGTAGGAAGGATAACTTTCCCTGTGTTTTGTTCAAGGTAGACTTTGAGAAAGCATTTAACTATATCAAATGGAGCTACCTGTTCTGGGTTCTTCAACAAATGGGTTTTGAAGGTAAATGGTGCAAATGGATCTTGGAGTGTCTTGACAAATCCAGAGCTTCCATTCTGATCAATGGTGTGCCTACCAAGGATTTTTTATTTTTTAATGGGGTTAAGCAATGATATCCACTTTCGCCTTTTCTTTTCATCATTGCGGTTGAGCCTCTGTCAGCTTTGATCTCCAAAATGGTTGACATGAATCTACTCACTGGATACAAAATCCATAACTCAGATGTAATTGTGTCTCATATGCAATTTGCTGACGACATGCTTATTTTCTCTAATCTAGTACTCTTTGAATGGAATAATCTTGCTTGCATGCTATGCTACTTCTCCATTGCTTCTGGGTTGAAAATTAATTTCCACAAGAGCTCTCTTACTGGTATTAAAGTGAGTGAAGAAGTGGTTCGCAACATTGCACATCAAATTTTCTGTAAGGTCTCTTCCTTGCCTTTTGATTATTGGGCCTGCCTTTGGGTGCATCCCCCAACCGTCTTTCTACTTGGGCTCCTGTGCTTGCTAAGATTAAATCTAAGCTTTCTTTTTAGAAAGGGAAAATACTTTCACAGACTGGTTGACTTTGTCTCATCAAATCTTGCACTGCCTCTATGTCTATCTACTTTTTATCTGTTTTAAGGATTCCAAAATCGGTTGTCTTGGCTATCAACAAACATATTAGATGGTTCTTTTGGTTAGGTGGTTCGAAGGGTAACACTCTTCACTGTGCTAGTTGGTCTATGCTTAATCTTCTTAAAAGCATAGGTGGCCTTGGCATTGTGGACATTGAGGTTCATAATCAGGCTTTTCTCTTTAAATGACTATGGAGATTACAAGGTAAAGAGGGCCCTCTTTAGAGTAAGATTATTACTTGCAAATATAGAGCTTCTAGGGTGGACTTTATACCACCTAACCCTTTCTATAGGTATTCTACTTTATGGAAAGGTATTACTTCCATTTTGCGAACCCTAGGTCCTTTCAAAGATGTCATTCACAATAGCTACATCTTTAAGGTCGATGATGGCTCTACTATTTTGTTATGGTTGGACACTTGGTGTGGTACACAAACTTTAGCTTTTGTTTTTCTGCTTTTATATTCCATTAGCATCCAGAAGCTCTCTTACATCTCAAATGTTTGTTATCAGAGTGGTTGTCATTGGTGTTGGAACTTGTTGTGGAGTCGTGAGTTGACTGATGATGAACTCTGCCTCTCTAGTGAGCTTCTTATTCTTATCTCAGGCAACCAGCCGCGCCTTGGAAAGTGGGATCAACTTACATGACGCCTTAATTTCATGAATCCTTTCTCTGTTAGAAGCCTCTATTTGGTTGTGATGCAATGCAGCAACTTTCGGTATGTCCATCCTGTTAACTTTTGGTGCAATCACATTCGGGCTAAGGTCAAACTTGTTCCTATTACATGAAGAATTTTGTACTAGAGACTTTCTATTCTCTAGAGGTCTTTGTTCTGTTAGTGGCAACTTTTGCAGCTTATGTGGTCATTTTGAGGAAGATTCCAACTATATTTTCTTGCATTGTCATCTTAGTCGGAAGCTTTGGGCTTTTTATTTTGATTGGTGGGAAATCTCTATCACTATCCCGCGAAATATTGGTGATTTATCTCTGCATTGAATGTCTTTTGCCTATGAAAAATTCAAAAGAAATTTTGGAAAACGCTATTCTTCTCTATTGTGTGGAGCATCTGGTTGATGCACAATGATATTATTTTCAATGGTGTAATTCTAAGATTTGACATTCAAATCCAACTTATTTTCTTTGGGGGTTGGCTTTGGATATCCTTTTTTGCTCCACATGTTTCTTATGATATGAGTGCTTTACAAATCTCGTCTTTTGGGATTTACCACTGGAGGAACATTAGTCGCATACGTTCCTAGTCGTTGCCCTCTTAGACTTTCTGTTTAAATTTTTATTTTGCTAATTTGATCACTTTCCTTTGAGTTGTACTTTTTTTTTTTTTAAATTTTAGAAAGGGATTTTTTAATCACCATATATGGTGATTTTTCCTCTTTAAATTAATAAAAAAAATTAAATTATTATCAAAAAAATATACTCACCTGACGTAGTATATACATACAACTTACAAGGAGATTTAATGATTTCGAAAAGTACATGATCAGTAAAACTATCAAATCACTGGATAAAACTTCATATAAAGACTAAAATTTTAAATAACAAACTAGAAATAGCTAATGCAACGCACTACACGCACTACATTTGCAGCAATAATGTCCTTCATGAAAAAAAAAAAAAACCAAAGCCTAATGTGTTAATTATAGAAAGCAGAAGCAGCAATGCCCCGGCCAAAATAAGAAACATTTAACAGCAAAACACATCCACATTTTGTCATTTGGCCTCTTATGTTTTTTATAAAAATTGCATATTGCATCCCACGCTTTCCTTGGTTTCCAAATTAACAAAATTACATTTCATCTCTTAAACCGAAAAAGAAACTACTCCATAAAATTACTAACATTTTTACAGTAACCAATGTGAAACATTATGCCGCCGGGGAAACTCAGGGGACCGGAAAATGTCAGATTCCGACGAAGATAATAAGCAAATAATAATATCAGCAAAAGCACTAATTATATACTTATGAGTATGTTTAGGATTCAAAGTAAGATAACAGGAAAGCAACTCATGTAAATAATCCCAATCACCTCTCACGTCCTTTATATTTCTAGCTTCAATCATTTCTTCCATTGAATTTTTAAAATCTGTGTAAGGATCCGGTGAGAATTTTTTAACTGCAACGCCACCGGTGACTGGCAATTTCTTTTTCTCTCGATCGGACTCGATTATAGAGTTAGACCGGCCAGGAGAAGAAAAGAAGAACCGTTGAGAAGCTAAAATTGCGGCGAAATCGGGGGATGAGTCGGTGTCGGAGTCAGAGTCCGAAGAGGAGAAGGAATAAGTTGAAGGCGTGCTGAGAGATTTAGAAGTGGATGCTGAGGGAAGGTCATATAAGGAAGTGAAGTTTTTTATCATAATGGTGGTGGTGGAGGTTGAAGCGGCGGTGGAGTCAGTGGCGGATTTGAGTAAAGGTGTGTGTTGTAATGGATTATTTGAGGTGGTGGGTAAACATTTGAGAAGGTTCTTCCAGAAGAAGTTAGACATTATTGAGAGAAGAAAGTATATGATTTGTTTCTGTTGAGAGTTTCGTAATAAGAAGAGAGTGGAAATTTAGAAGTTGGTGGGGTATTTATTTCGTAGTCTCTACTGTAACGCCATGGAGGAGATGATGTTACTTAATATGCACTTTTTTTTTTAAGTGCTTTTTTCTTTCTACTGTTTATTATTTTACTTTGAAAAAATAAATATTTAATCTCTAAAAATTTATTAAATTAATTAATTACCATTATATTTTAAAAAATGATATAAAAAGTCTCTGAAATTTAATTAAATTAATTATTTAATTCCTAAATTTTTTATTTTTAATTTTTTTCATAATTTAGACATTTTTACAAGAAATTTTTACAAGAAAAGAGTATTCTAACTATATAATAATTATTAAAAATAAAAGATAATAAAAAATGAAATAAATATCAAACAAGAATTTTCAAAAGATTTTCTGAGTCTATGTTTAGAATCTTACCAATTTTTTTTTAACAATTATTATATAGTTGTTGTATTTCTTTCCCTTAATTTATTTATTTATCTTTATTATAATACTACAATGTAAATTTTTATAAAAGAAGTGGGGCAATTTGTCAATTTCAAAAAAGATAAATATTATATTATGCTACTAAAATGTATGTTTTTTTTTTTTCTAAAGAGGGCAATTTCCCATCTTAAATTCAAAGTAATTTTGCCCCTGTTTTTATCTAATAATTTGATCATGATTAAATTTTATGTCGATTTTGAATCTCTCTCTAGAGAGAAAATCCTAATACCACTGCCAGAATACCTTTTTGATTTTGCAGCTGGTCGGCTGGCCAGCCTTTGACCTACATCGCTTATGTCAATGTACTTATTACTTAAAATCCAATCTCCTAAAAAGCCATCGAATGAGCTGGAGAAAAATATCTTTTACAAAAGTGCTCCAAGGGATTGGAACATTACCTGTTGCATCCTTCATGCTTGAGAATAAAGGAGGCTTTATTTCCATTAAAGTGAACGAAAAGCTTTATGAGGAGAGGATAAAAGCTTGTGAACATGCATTGATTGAAAGAATAGTGCTTTTGAGGGGTTGAGAAGCCTTGGAAATTAAGTGACTTGAAATAGAAGTTATTGGATATATGGAAGATCCAATCTCACTGGCATCTAATATTCCCAGGAAGGGGATTCTATGACATTATTTTATCATCATCAGAAGAGAAACCACAGATTTTAAGATGTAGTGCACTGTCATTGAAATCGAAAACTCTAAGGCTAAACAACTACCACACAAATTTGGGTTCACTTTTATAGGTTTCTATGAGAGTATTGGCATCCCCAGATTTTAGTGGGCATTGCTAGAGGAGTTGGCATTCCTTTTAAAATTGATTTAGCCATGCTTACTGCGGACTTAGGGCATTTCACTCGAGTGTTAATAGAAGTTGTTTTATTAACAGAATTGCCTAAATACCTAATGATCAAAAGGATTGGCAAATTTTTTTTTATAGAAGTAACATATGAGAATTCACCAATTTTTTGCTCCACCTATTGCAATATAGGTCATGCCCTAGAAAATTTCCATCTGAACAAACTTGTTGCCGATAAACCTAAAGAAGAAAGGAGGACTGAGGTGCCTAAGGAACAGTTAAAGACCAAACCGGCATAGGATTGGGTTACAACTAATGTTCCTCTGGATAATGTTTATAATACCTTTAGAATTGGATTGGATATAGTTAATGAGCCATGTGTAAAGGAACCCAACCTGCTAATGGTGCTCAAGAGGAAAAAGATGTAGATTTACTTTTGCCACAGACAGGAGCAGGGAAATGATCACTCTAGGAATGATGTTCAAGTTCTCTAAAAGACTGATGTTGCCAAGACTCTAGAAATGGATAATGCACAGAATGAGTTAGCTGACAAATCAAAAATTATACAAGTGATGATAACCATGAAAATTGTGCTCTCAAGGATACAAAACCTGTTAGTTTAAGCAGGATAGACCAAGCTGATAATGAAAGTAAGGAAGATGAGGAATCCAAAAGCTATTCAAACATGGGTGATTAACATTCTGATGATGAAAAGGGTTGGTAAACAGTTAATATGAGTAAGAGGAGAAGTCAAAAAAAGAAAAAGCTAATGCTAACTCAACGAGTTTCAAAGCGTAACTCGTGGCCTCAACCTTGCCTTCAAAGAAAAAGAAAATTGTCATACATGTGCTTAATACATATCCTATGTTCAACACTTGTGGTTAATTCATTGACAACATCTACTAAACTCTACATTAATCAATACATATACATTAGTTTAATAACATTCATAAGTATTGAATAACCAATATAATAAAAGGAAAAGTAATACCTTCTGCTGGTCAGACATAAAGACCCAACCTGTTTCTTCAGTACTGTCATAGTTAGTTTGCAATAACGTTATAAACCATTATCAGCTCTCCTTGCATTTGAAATCAACAACCCCCAAAGCTAAAGGATAGAAGTTCTCATTCCCATCTCTAGCCACATTAGACAAGATTTTCCCTCCAAGAGATGTCTTTAAGTGGCAGCCATCTAATCCGGCAAATGGCATGATACTAGAAAAACAAACTTGCTTTAGAGATAAAAATCTGATACACATGTACTAGAATAAACAAAGCTCCCTTAGAATCGTAAGTGGTATCGTACCTAACAAGGCTTCTATTGTAGTTATATAATAAAGCTTCACAAAGTTTCATGGATTTTTCTCTAAAACAGTGCCAACATAATCCCATATTCTTCTATACTGCTCCACAACATCTCCCTACAATAGCCCTTAGCTCTATAGCTAGCCCTGTAGTAGGTTTGTATTGATACGCCTGCCTTTAGCTCTCTTTACACTTTTTGCATTACATTGACATCCCAGTTTGGTATTTCCCTAAATTCCTCAAGGTATTTTTCAAATAAATAAGTAAAAGTAACCAGTGGTTTATAGAAATCCTTAGGACAATTATGAGTATGAAAGTTTTGATTTGAAATGTTTTCATATCCTTCATAAGAATAGAATGAATCCTAAACCATCAACAATCCTTGCATACTTGTGAACCCATATTTTTATACCATTAAATTCAGCCAATCAATACGAGCCCATGGACTCAAACCACGCTTAAATGGACCTAAAAAATCCAAAAAAAAACTAAATCAAATCAGACTGGATTAGATAGCCTGAACCGGGCCCACGGGCTAAGGCCCTGGTGCATGAGCAAAGGCCAAGGTGCATGCGCTAATGTCCTAGCACATGGGCCAAAGGTTTGGGGCACAAACTCATTTTTCTACTTTTCTAACTCAATTTTTTCTATAAATTTGACCCTCTAGCATTCAGTTTTAACAACTTTTTAGACATCGAATTACTTTCAAAAATAGCCCTAAATACTAAAACTCTATCCAATTCAGATTAAAAACACCCGATAATTTGATTCCGATCAGAATTCACTTTGACATTTATAAGTCAGTTCAAGTCTAGTTCATTAACAGACCAATCCAAACACAACAGAGACTTGTTTAGGCTATATCAAACCTTTTGAGGTGCCAGTTTTGAAATCCTGAAAGCCAAAGGTAATACAAATGGTAAAGTATTCAATTTGGTTCTAAATTTAAGCCCTTAAACCTGACTTAGGCAATGTCACTATATTTAAACTCATTTTTATTAATAAAAAATTTGAATTGATTAACAACTTATTTGGCTAATTTTTGTTAAAACTAAAATGAATTAGCTTTAGAATACACAACCATCAACCCACTATTTTTCAGAAAAATCCCATCATTCGCAATAAGGGAGAACGACGGGGAGTCTGTTGGCAAGCCGTTCTAAAGCTTTAACTCAAAAATAATTTATTTTTTTATTATTTTTATTATTTTATGTATTTTTTTTTTGGTTGTAAATTATTTATTTTCATTATTTCGCATCTGCTATATATAATCCGTAGTTGGAGAATGTGTTCATTTTTCATATCCTTCGGACTGGAGAAATGATCCCTTTTATGTTTCATTTTTTCAAATGTAATTTATTTGTTACTTTATTTTCTTATATCCACCTTTTGGGGATATGTGTCTTCCCTAAAATCCATTCGGGCTAGAGTAAGGACTCCTATTTATATTTTTATCATTTTTCCATTATAATTATCATTCATATCATGATAAATTGTTCATACATGTTTTTAAGCTAAAATTATTTAGAAAATAAATTAAATTTCTAAAAATAAATGCTTATATCAATCACGAGTTCTCGAATCCACCTTTGGTTTGAGACTTGCCTTTTCCTTATAAATTGGGCAAAATATCAGTTTTACTAAAAATGTAGTTAATTTTGATTTCTTAATTACCATGAAAATTAAATGGTTTTTTAAAAATTAAGTAGCGACTCACACATTCACATGTAAACCTAATAGGCCCATAAGGGGTTCACCTAAAGTGAGACTTGCCAAAATCCGATGCCATTTGCAATCTGTCCCCCACGCGGTCAGTTTCCTCGAGCCAAAATCTCAAAAGCCCGCTTACGGTCCACGGGTAAGGACGGGGCTTCACAGCTGGCGACTCCACTAGGGACATTTTGAAATTGACAAAAATAAGTGGACTATTTTTTATAAAAATTATATTGGCTTAAA
>CAOJBK012610579.1:0-12900 GCA_948294925.1 Codiaeum variegatum | reverse complement strand
TCGAAAAGAAAAAACGTAAGTGTACTTATCTTGTATCCTCATTTGTGTCATACAAACATTTGTCTCCCTCATCATACTCTTTTATTATGTCTCTTGATTCTGTTTCTGTCCCTAAAATTGTTCACAAGGCACTTTCTCATTCTGGATGGCGTGATGCTATGATTGAAGAGATGAATGCCCTAAAGTATAATGATACATGGAATATGGTAAATATACCCAAGGGGAAGAAAACAATTGATTGTAAGTGGGTGTTTGCAGTGAAACTTAATCCTGATGGATCTGTTGCTAGGTTGAAAGCTTGCCTTGTTGCAAAAGGCTATGCTCACACTTATGGGGTTGATTACTCTGACACTTTTTTCTTTTGTTGCTAAATTTCTGTCAGGTTATTCATCTCCATGGCAGCTATCTATAACTGGACTTTGCATCAGTTAGACATTAAGAATGCATTCCTTCATGGTGATCTCCAAGAAGAATTTTATATGGAGTAACCGCCTAGTTTTGTTGCTCAGGGGGAGAATGGGAAGGTTTGTCATCTGCAAAAATCCTTGTATGGCTTGAAACAGAATTTTCGGGCATGGTTTGGAAAATTTAGTGAAACTGTTGAAAAGTTTGGCATGAAGAAAAGTAAGTCATATCACTCTGCTTTTTACAAACAATCTACTACTGGAATTATTTTGCTGGTTGTCTATGTAGATGATATTGTCATCACTGAAGGTATTATATCTCTTAAATATTTTCTTCATAGTCAGTTTTATACAAGTGATTTAGGAGTATTGAAATATTTTTTGGGCATCGAGGTATTAAGAAGTAAAAAAAGAATCTTTTTGTCCCAAAAAAAATATGTTCTTGACTTATTATCTGAGACAGGAAAGTTGAGGACTAAGCCATGTACCACCCCAATGGCTCCTAATTTGCAGCTTAGCAAAGATGGTGAATTATTTGAAGATCATGAGAGATACATGAGATTGGTTGAGAAGCTAAATTATTTCACTGTAACTCGTCCAGATATTGCATATTTCAGTAAGTATAATAAGTCAATACATGTCTTCTCCAACAGTTGATCACTGGAGAACTGTAGAGCAAATTTTGTACTACTTAAAAGGTGCATCTGGCAAAGGTATTCTTTATGGCAATCATGGTTATACTAGGATTGAATGATTTACAGATGTCGATTGGGCATGGTCCAAGGAAAATAGAAGATCAACTTCAGGCTATTGTGTATTTATTAGAGGAAATTTGGTTCATGGAATACTAAGAAGCAGAATGTTGTTTCTCGTTCTAGCATAGAATCAGAATACAGGGCCATGGCTAAGTCCATATGTGAGACAATGTGGATTCATCAGCTTCTCACTGAAGTAGGTCTTAAGATTTCACTACCAGTTAAATTATGGTGTGATAACCAGACAGCACTTCACATTGCTTCAAATACAATCTTTCATAAACGAACTAAGCACATTGAGATTGACTGTCACTTTGTTCGAGAGAAAATTCAGCAAGGTTTGATCTCTACAAAATATATAAAAACTGGAGACCAATTGGGAGACATTTTCACGAAAGCTCTAAATGGTGTTAGAATTAATTATATTTGTAACAAGTTGGGCATGATTAATATTTTTGCTCCAACTTGAGGGGAAGTGTTACAATCAGTCATCTATATAAGGAAACAATATATTCTTTAGTTAATAGTCTTGATTTTAGGGGTTTATTACCCTTGATTCTAGGATGATTTTATTCTCTATTTCCTAGAATAGGATCCTTGTAATTGTATATATATATATGTCCATTATGTGAACAATACACACAAATATTCAAACACTCTTTGAGTTTGTAACAATAACATAGCACATATGTGCATTAGATGAAATGATTATCAAAACACTTGAACCGAGATCTAAGAAGAGAAAAAGGACCTGTAAGATTTTCCTGAAGCCATTTTGAATTCTTTGGACTAATGTGGCTATCCCACCACCAAGAATACAGTCGCCTGGACTCAGAATGTGATAAGGTTGTCATGATAGCAGCCAAGAGCAAAAGAGCAGCTGGTATTTACTTTGCCAAGGCCTGGTCCTTGCACCAGTAATTAACACCCAAGTAATGGATCCAGGCCAGACTAATGGTATAACTTGTTCCAACTACCCAATTAAACTCTAATGGAGCCTACCAGATCTTTTTTCACTTCTTGCACCTACAAATAACAAGACCATCTAAAATCATAAATTTCAGCAAAATTTTAATTAAGTGCAAATTTACAAATAGTTCCTTTGCAAACTACCTGGTCTATTGAACAAACAGGCCACTGGAACTTCTGAATTCAGTAAACTTGAAATTTGTAAATTAGAGGAAAATGTAAGTCAGATCTTCAAACCTGTAAATAGTAAAACATGAGTGAAGACATAGTTAAACAATGTAGAAAAGAAACATAAAAAACAAATCAAATAAGAAGAAATCAAGAAGATATAGAAATCAAATAGCAAGCAAGCATTCTTTTGATTTTCCAGAAGTCCAGGATGTAAGAAGCAAACATTAGAAATGATTGAATAGTACGACCCCATATTAGTCCTTTTACAAACAAGAAACAAAAATAGAACACATAGAACCAATGACCAAAACCCCCAAATAAAAAGGCTAACAAAATCAAATCTATCACTCAAAAAGAGTACAAAACACTATCTTCAAGCAAAATTGATCTCGGGAGACACCTAGAAAAGGGAGGAGAAAATTAAACAAACCACAGGACTGAATCTACCAAGAGAGAGTAAAACTACATTTCACATGAGCACAAAAGGTATAAACAGGAAACAATCATTACAATGGATTTTGATCTGTAAGTTAGTAAGTAGAAACAAACATCCAAAAAGAACACAAAAACAGAAACTTTAATCAAATGGGTATCAAACAAACTAAAAAAAAAATGTTATCTTGAAGGCCATTCAGGATCAAACATCAAACACCTACCAAAAAGACTGAAATCCAGTATTGGGTATTTGATCACTGATCAGCAGCTGTGATACTAAACCCCCCAGCTGCACATCATCCAAATTCACCTCATTTTTCTCTTTAACTCACAATCGCTCACAGCAAAGACTCTATCTTTCTCTCTCTACAAAGGGTCATCTGCATTATATTATGAAAGATTTGGTAGAGTGGACTGTAAAAAAAGACTGACAAAGAATAAACAGATAAAAATAAAAAAGTAAGAAAATTTGGAAGTACAAGGAGAAAGATTCAGTAGAATACGTATGTGCAAATGATGTGTATGGGATCAGGAGTGAGTTAATTGCAGTCATGATTTTTTTACAGTGTTGCAGGTACTGATAAACGGTCACATTCTCTAGTTTTTTTTTTTTATATGTTTTGCCTCCTCTTGTCGTTCACGTTTTTGAGGCAGGAGATGGGAACGGGTGAAGTACCATGATATTAAGTTAAATGACTAAACTGCCCTTGCTTAAGATCTCAATTATGTTCTTTCTTGGGTTTCGAGATCAGACCTGTTCGTCTCGTGTCTACATTTTTATTTTAATTCTCGTTTTATGTTTAACAAATACTACAACAATTGGAATTCTTTCTGCATTTGTGTGCTTTTACTAAAATTTTTGATCGTTTTCCTTTGGAACTCACACTTTTACTGGTTCTGATTATTCTTTTAGATTGTATTGGGAATTAATATAATGCATAAAGCTATAAGAAAAATGTTTGATTAGTAATTCTTGGAGATAATTAATATCTCATGTTAATATTTGAAATTCAAATCATGACCATTTCATTCTTTTAAATTTTAAACATGTATGTGAAATATTTCGGCTGATATATATGATGCATTATAAAATTGAAGTTCTGCATAAAAGAAAATAATAGATGATTTCTCAAAAAAAAAAAAAGAAAGGAAATAATTAAAGTGTAAAAGCTGAATAATATATATTCACACTCAAAATTGAGGTATTATTAATTGGATCTAACAAGAGACAGTTGACTGAACTTAGTCCCACCATCTGAAAAAGCATATTCTTTTATTACTTGTCTGTTTTTTTATTTTATTTATTTATAATAATGCTCATGTACTTGAATTTATTACGTTTGTACATAAATTTACTTTATTTATACATATGCTCATTATATTTGTATCATTATTCATAAGCTTTCTATTGATATTTATCTATTTTTCTTTTAAAATTCTCTGATTTTGACCCACATTAATTTATTGTCACAAAACGCATACTATTAATTGTAGATTTGTCTCCTTTTATTTAATTTATAATATTGTTATTGTATTAAAATTCATTACATTTGTACTTAGTTTCACTATGTTCGTACACAAATTTATATACATTTGTACTTTATATTGACTATATTCATATCTCATATTTATCTTATTTATACATTTATATCTTATATTCATCTCATTAATATATAATATTCACTTTTATTTATTCATGTATCTATCACACATATATTTAAAATTCACAGATGTACAAATGATGTGAATAAGACTTACATATATAGGTACAAACATAATAAATCTAGATACAAACATGATAATTGATATAGCAGCATTATATAAGAAAAAGAGATAGATATAGATGCATACCTAATGAATATCGATATAAGTATAGTGAATACATATATAAATAAAATAAATTTTATGTACAAATGTAATGAATTTAAATATATTAGTATTATTGTAAAAAATAAAAAATAAAAAAAAAAGATAGTCAGACAATAAAGAAATGCACCTTTTTAGACAATTAGTTACTGATGGCCTGAATTCAGCCAATAATTTACCCTTAAAATTTTATAAAAAGAAAATACTAATATTTTTTATGGTAAAAAATCCAGCATCTTGAACATATAAAATAATTTATTTATTTTTTATACTTTTCAATTTTGTATATATCAATTGCTATATACTAGATTGAAAAAATAATAGGATGAAGACCCTCTCTGCTATGATTCAAACTTTGTCAATTTAGTTGGTTGATGGCCCCTGACCAGCTGCCTCTGATGCCACCTAGGGCATCATCTCATTGGTTCATATTAGGGAAAAAGAATTATCGGCCCTTCTAGTGTGCCAACTCCAGCTCTCGCCCACATAAAAAACTCCTCCATCGATGACTGTTGTAAATACCTCCTCAAACACAACACAGACAATAAATACAAGAGTCATGATTTTGGCTCTTATCCATAAAGTTAAAGTGCTAAAGCAGCAACAGTTTAGTCAAAGAAGTGCTTGTCATCAGCCTTTCAGTCAACTTTTTGTTGGTAGCTCCTTTTGATCCAATGTTAGAGGAGCTCATCATTGCATATCCAAACTCATTGATGATTGATTCTCTAGGTGATGATGTTGAATTTAGATATAAAAGAAAATTGTTTATAGAGGTAGCCAAAGGCTTGACTGCACCTCTATCGTAACCTATTAATCATGGATTCAAATCAGACGTCATTTCAATTGACAATAGAGTATATGTTTCTACTAAATTAATCATAACTTGGTGGGAATATGCTTTTTTTGCAAAGATTGTTCTCATGAATAGTGATTCTCTGTGGAAACTTTTTGATTTAAAAAAAGAAACTATATGTGGCTTAGAGACTAAATGGAGATTGGAAGTTGACCTCCTTAGGTTGTGGATTTTATCCAATGTTATTTGATTAGATGAACCTTAACTCCCTTGCAGACTTCTCTACATTCCTTTGCACAAAACCTAAACCCTGTTGATAATGCCTTACCAAATAGGCAATGAATTATTTTTTTGATTGATAGTTATCAACTAAAAAGCCATGTGTGAGGTATTTTTTTAGTAAGAACTTGAATCCAAAGGCTTCCTTATTCATTGAAAGTGGCCATTCTAATTTTTCAAGAAATGCAAGATTTTGAAATTTCATATTATGAATTCCTAAACCTCTTACTTGTTTAGGACGCATCACCACTTCAAATTGAACCAGACTAGACTTTGAATAACCCTCTTCATTACAACCCCA
This sequence comes from Codiaeum variegatum, assembly GCA_948294925.1. NCBI lineage: Eukaryota > Viridiplantae > Streptophyta > Magnoliopsida > Malpighiales > Euphorbiaceae > Codiaeum > Codiaeum variegatum. Next base: position 6,927 of record CAOJBK012610579.1, on the reverse strand, counting down.
AATGAACCTACGAATTAGCTACTCAATTTGATTACAACCCCCAATAAGAATAGACATGGTTTGCATAATAAAAGTTAGAAATAGAAGTTAAGACTAATTGAGCTAACACGATTTTCTTACCTGGAGACACATTCTTTCTTCTTGATCCTAACAAACTCTTGCTAATTATCAATGACCAGAGTGAAATTATCCTTAGTTAATCTACCACAGACATTGTTCACTCTTAAATATCTTCTCATACTTGTAACTAATGGGATGCCTATCAAATTTGAAATATTGGCAGCCAAAGTATCTACCCACATTCTTCAACACATATAAGGTAGACCTAGCAAAATTAACACATTGTCCAGACATGGCATAAAAAAAATATTAAGGCATTCCATAACTACCTCCATTTGTTTCTATCGTGGCTTGACAAAAAAGAACCATATAATTGGAAAATAATATATGGGAAATATCTGGCAATTGCTAAATACTTTCAAAAAACCCCATTTACCACTATGAATTGTATCAATGATCATATGAGACAATCTCTCAACATAAAGGACAAATAAATAAAGAGATATAGAATCACCTTGTCTCACCCCATAAGTATGTGTAAGAGAACCTAACAATTCTCCATTCTAGAATATCAAAAGTTAAGTTGTCTCAACATATGTCATGATATTCTGAATCCAATGAATAGGAAATTTTGCTACCTCTAATTTTTTGGTGAATAAAGGGCCAAGATAATTTATCGTAAGATTTCTCAAGGTATATCTTCAAAGCCATCCAACCTCTACCACTATTTTCATGTGCTTCATATGGATAACTTTATGAAAAGTAATTATATTATCAATAATATTTCTTCCCTGAACAAAGTTGCATTAGGTTGGTGAAATATAAGAAGGCATAATCGATTTCAACCTATTTACCATAGTTATAATAATCAACTCATACAAAATATTACAGAGACTGATTGGTCTAAATTATTTCAAACAATTAGGATTTTAAGCTTTTAGAATCAAGCATATTTGAGTTTGATTCAAACATGTAGGTATTAGACCATGACTAAGTAAACTCAAGATCATATATGAAATATAGTCACCTAAATGAGTCCACGTCTATTGGTAAAAACTTGCCTGATAACCATTGAGCCCAAGAGCTTTCTATAAAGCCATACTAAAAAGAGCTGCTTTGACATCTTCTTTATGAAAATTGGCATTTACTAATGCTAAATAAGAATAAAAAAGTTGAGGGAATCCTCTATACCTGTCCACAGCTAGACCATTCGCATTGTTTCTAGTATACAACTTCATAAGATAATATTACACTATGCCTTTCAATGTCATTGCATCCTCAACCACCTGACATGAATCATTAATCAACCATAAAACTATAGCACTAGAATTATCCACTATACTAGACAAATGAATGAATCGGGTATCCCTATTGCTCTATTGAATCCAAATTTCCCTCAATTTTTTATACCAAAACATCTCTTTTTGGTACAAAATCTCATCGAGCTCTTTAATTACCTTACCCTCTAAAGCTTTCAAGCCTGAGATGTATTTAATGCTCAAACTTCTCTAAATTCCAACTATCCTTTCCCATAATCTCCTTTTATTTTTGAAGATATTGCCAATTTATGCTCTTTCAAATTCTTAATAAATTTGGTCAAGGCAATCAAGCCATTAACAATCCCCATACCTGGAACCCATTTTTCCTTAATAAGCTCATGATGCCTTTGTTAGCTAAGCCATTTCCACATGGAATTGAGATGGAGGCTTTGCTTCATCAGAACCTAAAGAAAAAAGAAAAAGATGATGATTCAAATGAAATTTAGCTAGATGTGTGAAAGTTGCATTAGGATATTCTTGATGTCAACCCTTCGATCTAATTGAGCCACTTTATAATTGACAGACCTTGTAGTACATCTCTGGGTAAACTTGGGACCTAATAAGCCCAAATCAATGAGGCATTCCTCAAACAACCGCTCCTTAAAAGTTGAAGATTGATTAGAGTTGAAAGTATTATAGTTGCTTACTTCTTATTAATTGAAGACAACATTAAAATCTCTCACCAGGACCCAATGTTTGTCAATACATAATTTAGAACCATCCAAAACTTCCTACATCATCCTTCTTAAACTTACATTCGGACTACCATAAACTAAAGTAAACATCCATTCCTTTCTATTATCCATACCAAGTTGATAGTGAATAAACTACAGATTGGTGAGCATAATTGTCAAAGCTACATTCTGTTTCCAAAAGAGTCATAAACCACCACTAACACCACAGAGCTTCCACCTTAACCCATTTTTCAAAAACCAAATTTCTTACAAGCTGTATCAGCTGAACATCCATTGGTCTTTATTTCAACAAGCCCTATTATCACAAGCTTATGAACATTAATAAATGATTTAAAACCTCAAAAAAAATTAGAAGGTTCTACATTATGACAATTCCAAACTAAAATATTATACATAATATAAAAAATTATGAGATATACCCCCATCAGCTATACGAGTGCACACACACACAACATCAAACCATAAAATAAATCATTCATACATAGGATAATCGATTAGAGCAGCCATGCACTTTCATATTCTCTACTCTAACATGAGTATTCATGCCTTCTAATCCCTTTTATTCATCTTATTATTTAGAGGGTATGATCTTACGATCACTTTCATTAAGCATGTGGGTATCTTCCACATGTTAATGCTTATTAATATTTTGAACCACCTTCTTAGACATTGCATCACATCTTTCCTACGGGCCACCACATGCTACTTGTTGCTGATTGGTTTTTGCAGAGCCCCATTAATGCTTTTTCTCTATTATCTCCACTCCCTTATTCACTTGTTGCACCCTTTGATAACCTATTTCTCTTTACACTTAGACATTCAACCACCTACCCTTACCTCTACCATGGGTTCCCCTTTACGTTATTCTATAATGCCCTATAAAATCTAATGGTGCAACACTAAGATTATCCTCCTCCACCTGTTCATCTGTCTCAATGCTGTCATCCACATCAAGAGTAGGAAACTGGTTATGGTTTTCCTTTTCTCCTTTTTACCTACCAGTCGCCTTTACACCCTTGTCCTTTCCAATTTGAAAAAGCTTGTGTTTAACTAACATCCATTCTCCATATCATTCCACCACCTTTGGCTCAATGTGTACTGCACCCCCATTTTCCACATTCATTACATTTTCTAGTATCCTATTCCCTTTTCCTCATCTTCTCCTTGTTAGAAGGGCTCACGTCTACTTTATGGCCATATTCAAAACAGATCATGTGTAAGCCTTCATATTCAATCCTTATAGTTTGCCTTCTCAATTTAAATAGATTGTATCTATTTAGTAATCTTTAATTATTATTATTATTATTATTAAAAGTAAAAAATCATGATAAAAAAATTTATCATAATCTATAAAATTTTATTATTAATAAAATTTTAAATATTTTTTTATTATATCAATTTAGTTTTTTTTTTCTTTTTAGTATTTTTCATTATTTTTTTAATACAACAATATTATAATATTCTTCTGATTTGTGTCTTTTGTTTTTTGAATCTATAGTTTAGGCTTTTAACGTTCTTAAGGTTTTGTATTTTGTTTTGAGTTCTGAGTATTTTTTCACATATGAGTAAAAGCATAGGCCAAGTATCAGACGGTGCAATAGATTACCCCAACTAGGTTGGCACCTCCATAGCACCTAACTTTATATACTTGAGCTCACTAAATAATATTAAATGAAAAAGAAATAAAATCAAATACAAAGTCCAATCCTTAGAGAGAACTTTAAACAAAATGAAAATTCTCTCTTAAGGAAAAATCATCAAAAGCCAAATCTAAACAAAAGCTAGGACAATAAGACCTCTAATGGGAACCATTATGATTAGCTCCAATGTTAGCTAAGTTATCCGTTACCCTATTGCCCTCCCTATATACATGAGAAGTAACGAAATCAATAGAGACAATATAAGACAATCAATGAAAGCAATCTACCCATCAAGACCAAGGAACATTGGCAACTCTTACTTTGAACAAGTACACCACATATAAGGAGTTACATTCCAGTCATAACTTTCGCCATCCCAAAGAAGAAGCATTTAGAAAAGCAAAAATAATTGCTTTAAGCTCTGTCACAAAAGTAAAAGAAGTCTTTAAATGAAAAGCAAATGTGACTCTGCAGTATCCTCTAGTATTTCAAAAATACCACCTACCCCCATCGAACCAGGAGCACCAAAATCAGACCCATCAATGTTATTTTAATCCATCTCGGATGAGGGTGTTGCCAAATCAAAGAAATAATAGAAGGAGGCCTTCGAGAAGAAGGAGAAATCCCTAAATTATGTAAGAACCGAAACTCATAAATAGTACCATTCACGGTACCCAACCGAAATAAATCTGCTTCTCTAATTGAAAGCCATAACCATCTTAACACATAAATAAATTCTAACATGTTCTCCATAAAAAATACAAGCACTACGCGTGTTCCAAATTAACCATACTGTACTTACAATAATTGTGTTCCAAATGATATGAACCTGCGTGATGCTATGAACTACCATTGCACTAGAAATAATAGCATTCAAGGTGTCATCCAGGTTCAAAGAAAACCCAAATAAATTAGAAACACCCTTCCAGACTTTCTTTGTAAAAACACAAGTCACAAAGAGATGATGTAGAGACTCCAAAGCTGCATTACAAAAACAACATTGAGACATAAGATGGATACCTTTCTGAGTAAAACAATCTCAGTAGGCATACAATGCCACAAAACACACTAGCAAACAAAGGAACGAGAAGGAGGAATGAACTTTATCCAAAGAAAATGATACCAAGGCATTGGGAAGCTGTTGTCACGTTGATGATCATACACATCTTGGACCATTAGCTTCCCTGTGAGACTAGGATGCCAAAAATGCAGGTCCAACTTTTCCTTAGTATGACAGAGTTGGTGTATATCAGACACCAGGTCCAGCGGGAAATGATTTGGCAAATTCCACGCACCATTCATCTAAAAACTCCTCTACTGTATTGGTGAGACTGGTCTAGTCCTTTGCTAAAATATGTAATTGATTAGTGACCGAAGGAATTAACCAATTTCCCATCCAAGAATTGCTCAAAGATTGCTGCCTAAGGAGACAGAATGAATCATTATGAAGCTCACGATATAAAACTTTGACAGAACACTAGATTAAAGACCTAAAATATCCCGCTTTTGGTCTATCGGAAGGTGAAAGGAAACACCTAAGAAAGAAAGAGACAACAAATCCTTCTCTAGAAATGAGTTTCCAAGCAATAGGTGCAAGCATGGTAGAGTTCAAGTGGGATAAATCTTTAATATTAAGGCCATTTTCAATGAGAAGTTTGCATCAAGTAGACCAAGAGACTATGTGGACTTACGACTAGAACACGAACTTGCCTAGACGAAATTCTTAATAGCTTTCACCATATGAAGAAAGGAACTAGTGATCATCAAGTTCACCAAAGTCACCTTCTAGCCATGGAAAGAGAAGAACCTTTCCACCAATAAAACTTACTCAAGATTTTATGTGCAACAGGCTGAAGAAAACGAGCTCTCGGCTCCCCAACAAAAAGAGGAACCCCCAAATATGTAAAAGGATGTATGGTAATCTTAATGTTTATACCATGGATAAGATTAGAAGATCTCATAGCAGTGACTGCCTTACCAAAATAAATGTTAGATTTAAGTCAGTTAACAAATTGACCAGAAATATCTCCATATAAAAGAAAAACATTAGAAAGAGCCGAAATATTTCTAACAATAGCTTTCCCAAAAATTAGGACGTCATCTGTATAAAGGAGATGAGAAGGAAACATTGAGAATTTAGTATAATGAATTGGAGAAAAAGAACCTTCCCACACCAAGATATTAATCAAACGATTGAGAAAATCTTCTGCAATACAAAATAAAAGAGGTGATAGTGGATCGCCCTGCCGAACACCACGAGAACAGGAAAAATAACCATTTGGAAACCCATTACCCATGCTAGAAATATGAGCAGAAGAGAAGAGCTCTAAAATCCAGTCTTTGAAAATAAGAGAAAATTCAAAAGCCGCTAACACCTCAAGAATGAAATTCCAATCCACAGTGTTGAAAGCCTTCCCGATATCAATTTTAACAGCCATATTCCATCCAAAACATTTTTTATCAAGCATATTAACTCCATTAGAAGCTAGAGATCTACAATATGCAATTCTTCTATTTTTCACAAAACCAAATTGATTAGGAGTAATGATTTGGGGAGCAATAATAGATAATCTATTAGCAAGAATTTTTGTTATAATCTTAAAACATAAATTGCTTAAAATAATAGGCCGATATTGCTTAATAGCTATGGCTTCCTTAACTTTAGGTATAAGAACCATAAAGCTAGAATTCCAACCTAGAGTCACCTTACCATAAAGAAAGAAAAATCGGACAGCATTACAGACAACCTTACTGATAACATCCCAAAAAGCTCGGTAGAAAGCACATATGAAACCATCAGGACTAGGGTGATGTTTGCCCCATATATTTTCAAAAAAATCCACATTTAGTTGGGATATCGGGAATTTGAGTCCAGCATTAAGGTGCACTTGGTAAACTACATACCCGTCCCCTGGGGGTAGTTGATTAGCTCCCTGATCAGGAATGGGTAGGGAAAGGATAAAATCTAAGGGAATTTGATATTTTTCCCTAAACTCCTCTAGGTCATCCATAGTGACTGAATTATAGATCTGCCCCAAAGGAATGGCCACACTAGTGGACTTCTTTTTTGGTTGGGCTCGGAGAGCCTCTCGAGGAGACATATGGATATTCTCCTCTCTGTGCGCCCCTAGGTGGGAGCTTCCTGTGGAATCTGCTGCATCGTCCAACTGGTCCACGGGGATGGTGTTAAGGGGGTGAAATCTAAGAGAATGG
>CAOJBK012610329.1:0-11248 GCA_948294925.1 Codiaeum variegatum | reverse complement strand
TCTTAAGCTCTTACTTTTTCCTAAGTCGCCCTTTTTGGGTTTTCAACTTAGCGAGCTGCCTTGATTGTTGCCGAGACCACATTTTCGATTTTCATTCTAGCAAGGTAAACCCTAAATTTTGCCTAAGTCACCCACTCAGGTTTTCAACTTAGTAGGTTTAATTCTTTTTTTGGTTTCATTTATTTATTTTTAACTCTTGCATGTAATGTTAAAGAGCCCAAATGAGATGAAAATTTGATTTTCATTGAATGCTTTGGAACGTGCCTGTAAAGACTGCCTATGTTTCTCCTTATAATAGTTTTTAAAGAGTGATGTACATGATAATTTTTGCAGAATTAGGTCCACATAGTTCTTGTTATAGAAATGTGATGATGCTTGAATGTATGCTCATGTAATAAGAACACTATATGAAGTACTTCTTAATCTGATCGAGATTGGTTGGATGGTTGAATTCATTGCCATCGATGTCCATCGGGATGACGCCTTCGCCCAACATGATCTTTTTAATTATATATGGTCCACTCTAAGGAGGTCTGAATGTCCCTCGAGAGTCTTGTAGGACTTGTCTGATTTCCTTCAAGGCTAAGTCGCCTTCGTGAAGATTATGACTTTGTACCCGTTTATTGAATTGCTTTGCAAGCCTTATCTGATATTTTTGTGTGTGGTGAAGTGCTACCAACCTTTTTTTTGTTGATTTGGTTGAGTTGGTCATAATATACCTATTTTTAGTCGAGTCCAGAGATTTGTGCTTCTCGAATTGTTATATGAATTTCTAACTCTATAGGGAGGACTGCTTACATCCCATAGACTAGTGAGTATAGTATGGATCTGGTAACCGATTTGTGTGTGGTTCTATACCCAAGGAGGGCAGTTGATAAGTGTAGATGCTAACCTTTATGGTTACTGATTATCTTCCAAAGCATGTTCTTTAATGCTTTATTGGCAGCCTCAACTGTGCCATTAGTCTAAGGTTTGTATAGGGAAGACCTGTGATGTTCAATCTTTTCATTCATTAAGAGAGTGACTACTTCCTTTTGAAAATGTGAGCCATTGTTAGAGATGATCTTGTGTGGGACAACATACCTCACGATGATGTTGGTTTTGATGAATTGGGCCACTATCTTTGAATTCAGGACTTGATAAGGGGCAACCTTAACACATTTGATGAAATAGTGTATGGTAATTAAGATGTACTCATGGTCAGCTTATGACTTTGGTGAAATCTTACCGACAACATCAATACCCCAAATAGAAAATGACCAAAGAGTGAAAATTAGATTGAGAGGTGAAGAGGGGAGCTTTTGGAGCCTTGCATATTCTTGACATTTAGGACATCTTCAGGCAAATCGTACACAACTCATTCATGGTAAAGATAATGCCCAACCATTCATATGAGTGCCATCTGTCCCACCATAGATTTCTTTCACGATTTTTTTGGCTTCTCCGTTGAAGAAGCATCTAAGGAGGATGCCATTCCAGGTTTTCTTGTAAAGGATGTCACCTCTGGGGATGTATCTGCTGAACAGTTGCCTAATGGTTCTCTTTTCTAATTTAAAGGAACCTTTAGGATATTCACCTTTTGTGAGGTAGATATATATGTCCCAATGCCAAGGCTTTTCCTTAACTTCTTAGATGTTTATGCAGAGAGCTTAAAAACTTGGTTGAAGTTTGATTCTTATCGAAATAGGATGAATAATGAACCCATCACGTATTTCAATCATGGATGCAAGGGTGGCCAGTGCATCCGCAAACATGTTCTGAGTTTTTAGCAAATAATGGAAGGATAAAACATTAAAGTTGTTGGCTAACTCTTCGAGGTTCTTATGGTAAGGAACCAACCACTCCTTCTTGATTTTCCATTTACCCAAGGCTTGGGAGACAATGAGATTAGATTCACCATAAACTTCTAAGTTTCTGATGCCAATCTAAAGATCTTATTCTAGCCTAAATACACATGCTTTATACTTAACTTCATTGTTTCTTAACTCGAAGTCTAGTTTGACTGCCAAAGATAAGCTTTCAGTGATAGGTGTAAGGAACAACATTCCAGCACCATAACCTTTATGATTGGAGGCTTTATCAAAATACAATTTCCATGTTTCATTTTATGGAAGTAGAATTTCCTCACTAGGAAACCCAGGTTCTTCCCAATGTTCATTGGTTGGGGCAGCAACCAGTTGGTAGGCGATGACACTACCCTTGTTGGCTTTCCTCTGAACATACTTGAGGTCATGACCCACCAAGACTGCCATCCATCTAGCTAAATTCCTAACTAGGACAAGCTTCTCTATGAGATACTTTAACAGACTTTGGTCAGTGAGGACATGTGTGATGTATGCCCCCAGGTAATGCCTCAAATTATAACAAACCCATACTAGAGCCAGACATAGTTTTTCAATGTACATGTACTTGAGCTCGTGAGCCAATATGCTCTTACTCAAGTAGTAGATTGTATTCTCCTTGTGAGAATCTAGAGCACTTTGTGCCAACATTACCCCCATAGCTTCTTCAGTGACAGTTAAATAGGGAAATAGTGGTTGAATAGGTTTAGGACGTTGTAGAATTAGCATATTTAGAAGGTACTACTTAATCTATTCAAAGGCTTTTTGACACTCCTCATTCTTGAAGGAAAGTCATGGATTCATGCAACGGAAGTAGAAAAAAATGCCAATAAAAAAGATTTAGTTTTTGGGTTTTAAAACTTTTGAAAACTTATGTCTTTGTTAAAACTCTTTTAACAAAAAAGGGTTAGGAAATTTGCAAACTCTTGGAAACATTGCTCTAAACTAGCATTTGAGTACTTAAAATTTTTTTCAAAACACTTTTAATAAAAGATTTAGAAATTTCTAAACTCTTTGAAAATTAGTTCTATGTTAAAAGTCTTTTAACATAGAGGGTTTAGTCATTTATCAAACTCTTTGATAAATGTCTAAACCTAGGTTTGGACCCATATCTTCAACCAAGGATATAGTTACCAATTTATGAGAAAAACACAAACTGAACAAAGAAAGGTTAGAAGCATTAAATACCTCTTGCCCTCCTTTGTAAAGCTCTTCAAATGTGAAGCCTCTAGCTTAAGACACACCTAGATTTTCCCAAAAGCTTAATCTCCTCTTCTCTTCAAGAATTTTAAACCTTCTCTCCTTTGGTTACCCAAATTCTAGTTCTTGCTTCTCTCTTTGAGAACTTAAGGCTAATGGATTTGTTTTAGACTTGCAAGCTCCTCCACACTCCTTTCTTAAGGGGAATAGAAGAATAATTTGTGCTTGAAGAACTCTTCTTTAAAATAATCTCTCTCTCTCTCTCTCTCTCTCTCTCTCTCTCTCTCTCTATCTATCTATATTTAGTTTGAGTTTTTAATAACTTTCTCTCTCCAACCCTTGAGTTTCTCTCTCTAACTCTTAGGAGAAAAATCAAAGGTAGAAGATGATAAATAGTTTCTCAATCAACTTTCCTTAGAAATAGATAAAGACCTACTAGTCTTTATACCCATAGTCTCTTCATCACTTTTCCTTAAAATGAGGAGGAGAATGGGAACCTTATCTTGTTGACTTATTAACTATTTGACTGGTCAATTAATCAACTAGATTAAGACTATATTTAGTAGGAATACTTATAATCCTTAATAAACCACATCTAATATAGATTAGGCTAACATCTAATGTCAAGCCCAATTATTTTACTTGCTTGTCCAAAACCATTTCAATTAGTCATGCCTATTTGTATCTTGTACATAATTGAAATTATCCCTTTGTGAATTAAAGTTCAAGTTAAGCTAAGGTCTTTATAAATTGATTTACAAGTTTAATTCAATTATCATTAACAATTAATTAAACTCTTTAATTAATCATTAATATAATTCAAGCTATGAGAATTACTATATGGTGTGTCACTAAGTAGGTTCATGTTCTAATTAACAATGAGATAAAGAAAACTCTTTTTCTTTCTCTAAGTGTGTAAACCCTTTATCACACTTAGCCCCATAAGTCGTGAGTGATGCCTAGCATTTCATATCACGACTACCTAATTAGAAATGAATGTCTATGATCATTTCCTTGATATTACATAGAACTCTTGATCATAATTACTGTGTACTAGAATCCCTTCATTAAGGATCCCCAGTCTTAGTTAGAGTCATGGAATAGTCAAACCCTATATGTCAGATCATATGACTTTTATCTAAGTTGAGTTCTTGATAAACTCGGTTCCTATTAGAAACTCTTTCTAATGAATCTTATCCAATCTAGCCAAAGATTTTCATATCAAGAATAATCAAAAGTTATAGGATTCCTTCATTGTTATACCCAAGTTAATGAATCCTTTCTTAGAGAACATTTATCCCAATATATCACTGATTATGTCCATCACATGCCATATATTAATACATGATTAGCATCGGTATATAAGTAATAACAAACCACAACCACCAGTATAATAGATAACATATCACCTCAAGTCTAAAGATTATATGCACAATCATGATATAGATGATGTGATATTGACTAGTGGTAAAACCCATGTATCCATCATATAATGTCACTATTCAACTTCCTCATCCAATTAGTATGCTCATATGTCTGTAGCATAAGACTCACTATACCAATATGTATCTCATACTTATCATGGATGACAATAGAGGTGATGGTCTTCCGGATTAATGATATCCCTATCAATAATCCTCTAACCATGAATAACATTTAAAGTATCTAACAAAAGGCAATCTATCACTCATATCCTCAAACTCTTTGAGAATAAATTCCCTTACAGAATACTTAAAGGACATATAAATGTTTGATACAAGGACCATTTCATTTAAAGAACATATATACTGTAAGCCATTTGGGCTATTATTTACATTCACATGATATGTATTATCCTTAGGGCATACACTGCTAACAATTTCACTATTTAGAGAAGGAGTTTTTCTTGAGCATGTTGAATGTCGGTCTGTAAGTGTTTGCTAACTGGTGGATGAACCAACTGATGAATTGGAGGCAACCATGAAAGCCTCTTACCTCTTTTTCAATTTTAGGAGGCGACATGTCTAAAATGGCCTAAGATTCGGCCAAGTCAACCTCAATGCTTTTCTTACTAACCATATAACCTAGGAACACTCCAAATGAGGCTCCAAATATGCACTTGTTAGGATTGAGCTTGAGGTTATACTGTCAAAGTCTAAGGAAGAACTTCTACAGTGCTTGCAGATGTTGTTCAGCAATAGCACCTTTGATGACCATGTCGCCAATGTAGAACTCCACTTCTTTGTGCATCAAATCATGGAAGACTATAGTAGCCATTCTCTAATAAGTGGCTTCGACATTCATCAGCCCAAATGGCATTACTCTATCATAATAAGTGCCACATTCTGTGATAAAAACTATCTTTTTAATGTCTCGAGGATGAACTAGGATTTGATTGCACCCCACGACCAGATCGGTGAAGGAAACAATCTCTAAACCATCTAGTGTGTCAACCATAAGGTCTATATGGGGTAGTGGGAAATCATCCTTAGGTTATGCCTTGTTTAGATCTCAATAATCCACACACATTCTGACTTTCCCTTCTTTCTTTAGTACTAAGATGATGTTTGTCAACCAGGATGGAAAGCTGATTAGTTCAATGAAGTCGTGGGAAAGTTGATTAGCCACTTCCTCCTTGATTGAAATTGACCAAGATGGCTTCATGCGCTTGAGTTTCTGTTTAACATGCTTGTAATCTAGATATGTCAGGATTTTATGGATGGCGATGCTTAGATCAAGTTCGAACATATCGTTGGGCTTCCAGGTGAAGCAGTCTTTGAATCTTTTGATAAAAGACTCAGTGTCTTACTTGTTTAAGCATGTAGATGTAATGTATGTATTTTTAGGCATGTCATGAGTGCCATTGTTTATGGGCTCTTTAACTGCATCTTTTATTTCATTTATTATTTTATTCTATTTTTATGATTTACCAAGGTCACATTCATCAGTTAGAACATCAAAAGAAAATAAAAAGACAAGCTTGTAACAAGAAAATTTGGTAGTCATATTGATGGAAATAGGGGATAGGTCCACAGTTACATCAAATTCATAATTAAAGCCTAATGGACCTATTACATCAGTTTCAAACTTAAAAGAAGATGAAGAAGAGGAGGACTCAAACTCAGTACTAGACTCAGACTCAATCTCTGATTCAGATTTAATAACTTCAATAGAACTCTTGTGAAAGTGCCAATTTTTCAATAGCAAGCTTGATCAAGTGGAGAGGTCAATTTTCTCCTCTTTATCAATCAGGACAACTATCTCATCAAATAGGCTAGCTTTCATGTTCTCTTTATAATCGTTACACAGAAAGTATGTGGGTTGGTAGTCTTCATCAGTCAGCTTTACATAAGAGAAAAGTTTGAAACTCAAAATCCTTATGCTAGTCACAGGGAAAATCTGTGGCTTGAGAAAAGCATAGTAAGTAACTATCTCTCCCTCTTTAACAAATCCATTCAGAGTCTTGAAATAAGGCATCATGAGGATGTTAGCTTCTCCCCCTCACTTGGTTATTGCATATCTTTCTCTGGCTTTGGCCTTTTCTTCTTTAATCTCATCATCTGTTGGGTGATAACCAGGTTAAAAGGAGTAGAAAATTTCAAGTCATTGAAGGACTCGACCCCTTGTTGATTCTTCCTAAGGCCAAGTCCATAGAAGTATTCCATGTGATTTATAATGTTCCTAATCATAGGGTTGCGGTATGGATCAAAATCTAGAATAATTGCCTCTTTCAGATTCTCAGTAGTATGAATGAACTAGAAAAAAAAGAAGTTAGATAAAGGATATGCTGGAAACTCATGTTAAATCTCTAGAATAAGAATTGTGTCTCAGAATTTAGATTTTTTAGATATGTCAGCTTTCATGGTTACAGTTCCATTCATCAATAGGAACTTAACTCGTTAATACAAAGTTAACGGCATAGCCTTAGCCTAGTGTATCTAGGGTCATCAGAGAAATAGGTTGAAGTAGGAGGGCACATCTATAACTTGAAATGGTACATTGAAGTTGATTGGACCCATAGTAACAGTTAGAGTTGCCACTCCTAAAACTTCTCTTTTTGAATTGTCATAGGCTCGGACAATCTAATCATAAGGTGTGAAATCTATAGCACTTAACCCCAAGCAGCTTGCAACTTTCATCTGGCAGTCATTGAGTGCAGACTATGAACCCTCATTTTTGCATCATTGCATCCAGCCTGTTAATACAAGCCCAATGGATTTGATCGAGCTTAAATCAGACTTTAAACGGACCTAAAAAATCCAAAAAATGGATTGAATTATAATGGATCGGACCTAAAAGATGGGCCTAGAAACCTAGGCCTAAAACGACATCATACACACGCGTATAGGGGTTTACGCATGTGTAAACATGATTGCGCATGCGTAAACAGCTTTGCACATGTGTAAAGCCCCATGTGCATGCGTATCGTGTGTTGCACACGCACCCCAAAATTTAGCGTTTATAGTGCGATTCCCTATAAATTCGGCGTTTCAAAATAGACCCCGGGTTCCTAATTTTTCCACAAATTATTATGTAATTTTTTCATACACAAAGCCTCCAAAAATACTTTTCTAAGCTTCCTATACACTAAAAAACGGTTCAAAAACACTACAATTTCATATTATCTAGTTTAACGTTTCATTTTGGTACTACAGAGACATCATCTCCAATCATTCCAGATGATTAGTCTAGTCTTTTTTAGTTCAGACACTCAGACTCTAGCCCTCTCTGAACACAACGAAGAGCCACTCCAGATTTCTCAAGTCCTATGATCTGCCTTGCAGTATAGTATACTCTTTTCTATCAACTGTTAATTATTTTAAGTCCTTTAATTCAAATTTAAGGCATGTTTATCATAACATATTTTTAAGCCCTTTATACCAATTAAGGCAATTTTATGAAAATTTTATTTTCATAATTAAAATCAAATAAACCTTAAAATCAATTTAGGTAAAACACACTTCAAAAATTATTTTTCATTAATCAAGTTCAGAGTTGATTAATATCTTAATGGTTAATCATTTTATTAAATTAAAATCGGTTAGCTATTGAACACCAAACTACCCATAGTTACTATAACAACCCCCATCCTTCACAAAAAGGGAGAATGACGTGGGGTTTAATTCTCATTCAATGGGATATGCTGACAAGCCTTTCATGGATTCAACTCCAATTTTTTATTTTTCCTTTATTTTATTATTTATTTCCTTATTTTCATTATTTGTTCATGTTCTATTCAATTCATTTGTATGTTATTATTTTATGTTGTTGCTATTACCTTGTGTATAATCTTCGAGGAATGTGTGATCCTCCCAGATTAGAAGACTGTAGGGGAGATCCCCTACTTTTATCAATTTTAACATGTAATTTATTACTTTATTTGAGGTTTTATACCTTCCCTAGAACCTGAAGTGGGCTAGAGGAAGGACCCCATGTTAGATCATTATACTTACTGCTTTATTTGTTTGTCATAATCATATTCACATGATCATGCATTAATATCATTATTATTACCCATGCATATATGAAAATTTCATTTTAACTGAAATTGCATGATTTTCAAGCTAAAATTTGACTTTAAAAATGGTACAAAAACTATTTTTATAAAAATGTTTTCATATCATGAATCCTTGAACCTCCTTTGGTTCCAAAAAAGAGCAGCTTTTCCAATTAGGGTAGAAAACATTTTTTTTTTTCAAAATGGAGTTAACAACTAAAAGGTTTCTTAATCACCTGAAAAAATTTATTTTCTCAAAGATTAGGTGGAAACTCTAAAACACTTCACACACCATGTTCTCGCCAATTAACACATGTGGATGAAAAAATGTCAGAACTCGACCATAATCCACGATATCGAGGGTGCAATATGAAAGGTTTTGTCGGGTCGTAAGGCCCGCTGACACGTTTCTCGAGGAAATCTTATGAGCCATTTAGGTATGGCCTCACACACTTACATTGTCAACTAGGGTCATAAGGACAATCTTCTCTTTCGTAATGATAATGATATAAAGGGGGTTGTTGTGTGGTCCCCTAGGATGGATTTCATTGTCAGAGAAAGAGATTGATGCCTCCTTCATAGAATTGGTAATGGAAGCAACCAAAGCCTCAAGAGAAATGTCAGTTGGGGTCTGACATTGGCTTAGCGCCTTGCAAAGTACTTAAAGGTGATGATAGGATGACATAAGTAGACTCCAAATGGAATTGTTTACTTGGGTCTTTTTCAGTTACTTGAGTATGGGATCCTCTTTAGAGTCAAGAGTTCCCTTATATTGAGCCACTACTTAGCTTACAGATGGAGGGGAAATAGGTGTTTGTGTGATCCTCCCACTTCTAGTGATAGCATCAATTTCATTACCCTAATTCCTTAAGTTAATGATAACACAATAGTAGTTAATGTGGATTGACCTCCCTAAGGAAGGTTGGCCAACCCGAAGTGAGAAATTTAGGGAAAAGAACTTTTATAAGAAAGGTAGGTCCTCTCTGATGTAGTGGAAATTACTCAAGGGTTCAGCATTAGATATGAGGGGTGTTGAATCCCCTTCCTTAAACTCATTCAGGATTGCATTCAAATTATATTCTGGCAGGGGATTTATGCTGGTGTTTGCAATGGGTAAGAGAAAATCATTAGCATGAATTAAATCTTGGATATTGTATCTGAAGGCCTTGCAGTTGTTAGTTTTATGGTGTGGCCCTTGATTGAAGTCACACCTTTCAAACATGTTAAAGTTCTTCGATAATGGATTTGGAATGGGCTTGGGTTCTAATGGTTGGAATGCACCCTTTTCTAAGCATTGCTTCAAGAGAAAACTCAGTGTCAATCCCTTCAAATTAGTGAATTCACTTTGTTTGATCTGAATAGGCTTTCATATCAAAATTTCATTGACTTTACTATTTTTTTTAATATTATTAGTCTTCTTGAAATGGGAGGACGAGGTCTGAGTTTCATACTTGATGAGGCCAGATTAAACCCCATCTTCCAGGTAAGTGCCGACATTCACTAATGCTTCCAAATTAGGCAGGTACTGTGTCATCAATCTATCTTGATACACAGGTAATAAATTCTTGACAATAATGTCGATTTGTTCTGAGCCTATTGGTTTATTTACCATTTGGGAGGCTTTTTCTTCCATCTAGTGTTGAATGTAGATAAGGTTTCTTTGGGCATTTGCTTAGTAGTTTCCAAATCTCTTCTTTTAACATCAGTTTCTTGATTATAAGAATATTGTTTTACAAATTCATTACATATGAACTCCCAAGTATGTTTCTTAGAATCCTCTAATTGAATGAACCAATTCAAAGTTGCACCAGTAAGTAACTATTGGAAAAGCTGAGAAATGAGCTCGCCTTTCACACCCGAAAGGTGTAAAGTGATAGATTCTCAGGTGAGTGTTGAGGTAAGAAGTGCCATTGAACTTTTCAAAATTCAGCATCTGAAACTTGATGGAAGTCTGGAATTAGGGAAGGGACTCAATTCCTTTACATCAATGACATTCTCTTTCTTTTTTAAAGCCTTGAGAGTCTTTTCCATTTCCTCATAATTTTTAGCCATAGTCTTGAAGAGTTGGTAACCTTCAGCCCCTTTTGGGAAAGGATCCACAGTAGGGGTAGTTGAGGTGTTGTTTCCACGACCAGTTGGTGGATTTAGGACAATAATTTCATCAGCCAAAATTTCCTTCCCTGAGTTGGAGGAGGTAGAAGCATGATTGGCAGGTTGGACCCCAACTTAAGCCAACATAACTTGCACTTTGCCCATTATGTTTTTTTCTTGGCCCTATATCATTGCAAAGATAGTCTCTTATTGTGTATTCATAGCCTTTTCTTACTCTTTCAGGATTTCAGCTAGTGTGGAGGCGATGTTAGTAGATGGAGCAGTGGTAATGACATTAGGTGCAGTGGCATCAGTAACAATACCAGAGTTAAGGGTGTTGTTATCTTCTAAGTTTGACATATTAACCTTTAGACAAGAAAAGGTAAGGTTTCAGCTTTTGTTAGAAAAAGGATAAGGCTAGTAGCAGGCATATAGGTATTAAAAAGATAAGATTTTGATAGACATTGGTCTGGAACAGTTCACTTAGTCCAATTTCAGTTTTTTTGGATGTCGTGATGCATGCATTCATATATGCATGAATGAAAAAGGTTTCATGATGACAGTTATAATTAGAGCCTTTAGGGTACATGGGCCCTAGGGTCAATGCTATTCATTACATGAGAGCTTGGTGGTTTAAAGG
>CAOJBK012610067.1:0-10342 GCA_948294925.1 Codiaeum variegatum | reverse complement strand
GATTCATACCCACTGCCAATGATAGACAAGTTAGTAGACTCCACGACGGGGTACAGGTTCCTCTCTTCCCTTGATGCCAAACGGGGATATCATCAAATTAAGATGGATCCAGTGGATGAAGAGAA
Organism: Codiaeum variegatum; assembly: GCA_948294925.1. Lineage (NCBI taxonomy): Eukaryota > Viridiplantae > Streptophyta > Magnoliopsida > Malpighiales > Euphorbiaceae > Codiaeum > Codiaeum variegatum. Next base: position 10,217 of record CAOJBK012610067.1, on the reverse strand, counting down.
GACAACATTCATCATTGAGAAAGACACTTCATTGAAAGTAACAGACTAACACTTTAAAGTAGTCCTGGTGAGTTGTACATTTCTAAAGGCTTCAACAGCTCAAGGCTTGTCTATATCTATTACTTTCAATGTTTCTCTGTTGAACATGGCTATGAAATCCTTTAGTGACTCGTCCGAATCCTGCTTCACCTGCTCCAAGGCTCACATAGTATGGAGATTGGGATACTAACAAGTTCACCAGACCCCAAAATGAATCTATGCTCCCTTCTAGAAGGTTGTCGTACCACTTCACTACTGCTCCTTCCAAGATGCTTCAAAAATCTCGACACAGCGCTTCCTCGCTAGTGGTTTACAACTCCACCAGGTGTTTGTATTCTAAGGCATAGGTCTTCGAGTCCAGGCTACCATCATACTTTGTCATCTGTGGCTACTTAAACTTTTCGGGCATCCAAATTCGTTGATCCTCTAGGTGAATAAAGATTTTAGGTTGAGAGTAAAATCTCTTCTATGGCTAGGTTTAGCTTCTGTTATTTCCTCTACTTACCTTCTTACTTCATCTCTCAAAACAACCCTCAAGCTGTGGTGGCTTGAGGCTTCCTGGTCTCCATCTGCCCCTCTTCTATGCTTATGTATGTGAGAGTCTTCGTTTACTCTCAGAGCCTCTACGGGATTGACTCCTTTGATCATCCTCTCTTTTGCTCTGCCTAGCCTCGCTGGGTGTAGGTCTATCCCTCATTCCTTCTCTATCATCCTCTCTACGCCTTCTATCCCCATCTCCCATTCTTCCTTCCCCTACTAGTACTTCTATCACCGATCTGACTCTACCCTCTCCTTTTATGGGTCTATTTGGGGGGTATTCTCCTCTTTTCTACATCAGTGGGAGTGTTAAAATTTAACCTTCTGCTTGCCACAGGGGGGTCATTGCCATCCTGAATTGGTGGATTGGATATTGGAGTTGGTTGGAATTGTGGGAGTAACGGGACAAGATTAATGACTATGTTTTGTAAGGTAGCCACTAATTAAGAAGTAGTAAGAGGTAATGTGGACTGTGGGGCTGGAGTTGAGGTGATAGGCATTTAAGGTTGCTCGATGATGGTTTGGAGGGTTTGCAGGGAGGTGGTTAGGTTACTCTAAGCCACTGTTGGGACTTGAGTGTTTGTGGGCATGTTTGCTATTTGAGTAGTATTGGTAGGTGAAGGAGGGTTGTCCTCCATGTTGTGGGGTTCATCATGGTTGAATTCCATTTAGAGAGCTATGGGTGCAGGCTTTTTAGAAGATAAATTTGAGATGGAAGAATGAACTGTTAGTGTAACAATTCTCAGAGAAATAAGAGAAGAAGGTGAGAACCTGGCATTCCCACAGAAGACGCCAATTGATGCGGGTCAAGTTTTCACATGGTTGGAATGGGAGTCTTCTAGTTGAACGTGGTTAACCTGTACAAGAGAATGGTCAGGGGTGGCCGGGTGCATGTCCGACGAAAACCTTTCGACGAGCAAGTCAATGTCCTTGTAGAGAGAAGTGAAGAAAGCTCTCTAAAACTGGTAATGTGGTCTTACTTGGTGTAAGATGATCGTGAGAGTATTTATAGGAATGAGTTCCTATAGATGGGGCACATGTTAGCGTCATGTAGGCTGCAGGGTGCCTTAGATAGGACGATGACTTGACAGGGGGTCTGTGACTAATGTAGACATATGTCTCTGTCAAGGGTCCGAACCCCAAAGGTTCACAGATTAGGTTCCTCAAAGTTCGGGGGTTCGGAGGTTTAACTGAAGTTGATTTGGTTCTGGTTGGCCCCAAACCAGATTGGTACGATCCCCTATCAACTAGTATTATAAGATAAGTATATTTTTTCAATCAAAATTGTAATAAAAGAATAGTTCATAATAAAAATTCATTGATAAAATTATAAAATTAATTTAGTTATTTACAATTAAATAAAATATCAATAAAAATATATCTACTAATTTTTCACATGGATTAAAAGTATATTTATGGACCATGCAAAATATATAAAGTTTTTATATGCATGTTCGACCCATATTCTATTACTTACCTCTTTATACATATTTAAAACCTATATAATATTCTACAAACATATTAAATATATACATATATTATGAAGGAATAAAAAATTTCTTAAGGGGCCAAGGCCACTATGGGCCTACCCTTATATTCGTCCCTGGCCACCAGCCCCAATGCTTCCACTATTACGACCAACACTATCAATCTGTTTTGATTAAGAGCTTGTGTTGCCACTTGATTGCAGTTTGAATGGGTTACATAGTTGTTGCGTCACTTTGTGTTTAAAGGTTTGGGGTGCCAAATGGTGTTTGAATGGATAGTAAACTATATTATGCTTAGGGAAGTAGTCAATGATTTTGGATGTACAATGTGGCTTCAAAGTTGAGCAATTTCTCATTTAATTGATAAGAAAAGGTGTATCTCTTGCTTGAACAAGCCTTGCCAATTCTATATAGTAATCTCCAAAAGCATATAAGATTTTTTCTATAAGGTTCTCGTTATCAAACGGTGAACCAACTATAGCCAATTCATCTATTCACACCTTTACTTTCCTTAGAAAATCAATAATATATATTACAATAGAAAATATTTGAAATACATTTGTATTTTTATAATTTTTTCAATAAATTGTTAAATTAATATTCTTCTAAAATTAGAATTATAAAAAAATAATATAAAAAAAATAATGAAATAAATTTTTTAAAAAAAAATTAAAATCACTCTTGTTATGTTGCTCTATTCCATTGATAAAATTTAAGAAAGATTAATGTTTAATTTGCCATTTCAATTTGTTTCAAATTCAAATATTTAATTAAGAATAAAATTAATTTTTTATTTAATTTAATTTTTAACCTTAAAATTTAAATCAATTAACTCTATTTGCTATTAAAAATTATTATTTTCAAATAATAATAATAAAATAATATATTTTAAGTTAAAAAATAAATAATATATATAAAAATAAATAAATAAAGGTAATAGAATTGTAGTTGGTGTTCAAGTTTTTCTTCTCCTTTTGTGCATTCTTCTACTTCTTCTTCTATCTCCAATTCAAACTACAATCACAAATCTCCCAAAACCAATAAAATAATCAAAACCAGCCATCCTTTATAGAGAGACAGAAAGAGAGATCGAGATAGAGAGAGAGACAGGGATAGCGAGAGAAAAATCTGTTTCTCTTTTCTTTTTATCTTCAAAACCTAGAATCTATTCACAAATTGATTTTTTATTCGACTAAAAAATATAAGATCTCACCCGCCAATTTTGAAAATTTTATTGAATTCAATCAACCAATGGTGGCTGCGGCAGTCATGGAGGTGTAGCGGTTGAATTGCTGATCGAGGAAGAACCCCAAAATCTCCAATCTTTGAATAGCCAAATCTGAAACCAGAAAGCTTTTAATTTTTTATTGGCAAATCTCTGTCGATTTTTTTTTTTCAATTTTTTTGATAAAAAGTTGTGTTTGGGTTGAAGGGTTGGATGTTTGGTTGAATGGATGGCTATGGTGTTTAGTTGAGGGTGGTGGCGATAGCCTCGAGTAAACCTATTGCTTTTACTACCACAAAATGGCCTATCTCCCCTCAAATAATCATACCAATACCAATAAAGTTAGAATTAGTAACCATACTAGCATCAATATTACATTTGAATTAACCAATTGGTGGAGGGAGCCAACATATTCTACTGGAACACTGTCTGGCCTGCTGGAAATCGGAAGCCCCTGTTGAACTGTGTGACCCGAAGGAAAAAAAAACTTGCTGTTTGGTGAGGAATTGTCGGTGGAGCACTGCTGGAAGCTGCCTGTCACTGTTGCTGCACATACAGATTGCTGGAATCACCGCGTGTTGCTGCCAAGACTTCTGTCCGCGCTAATGAAGAACCTGTCGCACCTGGTTTAATTGGAATTGTTTCTGTTGACGTCTGAGTCTCTTGCCCATGGTGAGGATTTTCCAAATCATACCTTGTCTATTTCCAATCTCTAAAAAATTGTAAAGATAATGCTAGTTTAGTTATTGCAATGAGTTGACGAGAAAGAATATAAATTAAAACAATGTAAAAAGATTATATTTTGAATGAAACAAATTAATTAATATTTTTATAATTAATATAATTTTTTTAATTTTTTTTTGCAACTAAAAGATCATTTAAGTTAAGGCTATTATTATAATTTCATTAATTATAATTTTTTCTTAAACTGTTTTCTACAATTTTCAAATAAAATTTTGAACTTTCTATCCTTTTATATTTTACTCTCTTCCAAACAAGAGGAAGAGAAAATAAGTACTTTCTTTCCTCTTAATTTTTCATATATTTTTCTATTATATTTTCTATCCTCCCATCCAAATTAGGGATGAGCACGATTCGGGATGGTTTGAAAATTTGAAAATGTCTAAGTAAAGATTTATAAAATTGAATTTTTAGAATCGTCCCATTTTTTTATGACGGTACAGTTCGGATATTAATTTTCTCGGAACGGTTCAGAATGAATCTTCGATTCCGATGGTACATGACGATTTGATTTGAAATGGATCGAGTTCGAATATTTATAAATTTTTTATATGATTTTTAAAATATGTATATATATAAATATAAATTTATCTCCATGATAAATAAAGTTATAATTGTAATGCACATTCAAAATACATACAGAAAATAAATCCAACAATCTAATAGAATTTAAAGCTCAACAGTAGAGCAGATTTAACATCAATAATCCAGTAAATTTAAAATCAATAATACAACATATTTTAAATGCAACAATTCAACAAATTTAAAATAAATTAAATTCATGGTAGCTAAATTGAACAAACATAAATATCAATTCATTAAAATCCTACTGCCAACATAAAAAAGACTAACATCCTTTTAAAATCACCAATCCAAAGTGATCATTAGCAAGATATGATCTATAATCTCAGTCTCTTGTATTATGTTGTCCCAACTATGAACACCAAGGGGGGGGGGGGGGCTCACTTTTTAGGTTTTACAAACAAATTTACCAAATTTTAATTATTCTAAAACTTTTTCAAAATAAGTAACAAGTAATAACACAAAGAAAATGAAATTGATAACTTGTGTGTGTAAGCAAACAATTTCACATCACCAATTCACAATGTAAAATAGAGCATTCAAAGATAAACAACAAATAAAAAGAGAGAATGCTCAGTTTATAGTGGTTTAAATTCCTCTCCCTGCATCCATTCTCTCAATCGAACCGATTGAAGTTCCACAATCTTTAATTTGAAGCCTCCAAGCTTCTAGTTCTTCGGAATTTCGCCCAAATACAACGATTGGAGCAACCAACTCTCAATCAAGTGGTTTTATAAGGATTCAAGTCAAAAGACTTGTTTACAATGTGCTAGGATAATGATTTTCATAAGTAAAACCTAACTAGATGGTTTCTTAAAACTAATTGGTTACAATGAAGAACAAGGGTTTAAGAAACAATGAAAGATTGAGCTTTAAGATCAAAGTAAGCAAGAACAAAAGCTTAGAATTATAATAGAATAGTTTTTAGTTCTTTTTGACCTTATTTCTGGTTAGCCATTATATATGTTTGCCATCTTAGAGCAAAAAACACCTCTCCAATGTTCAAAAAGTATTGATGAGGTCATCTTCAACAGATTCTGACAGACTGGATATGGTCGTATGGGCCTTGAGTGATACAGGCGTATCCGGTAGTTAGATTTGAATTAAATATCCGTTGGATCCCATACGGTCGTATCGAGCCCTGTTGATACGGGCATATCCAAATGCCCTAGAAATCCCAAATGCCTTCGGACTGGCATATAGTCATATAGAGGGTTCTTTATATGGTCGTATCCTACATTGCATACAGGCATATAGCTCCTTCTATACGGTCGTATCCCCATGTTTCTGTACTTTTTAAAAACACTTTGATTCTAATGTGATCATTAGTTCATTCAAAGCATATAGGCAAATAATCTAAGTAATAACATAAATATGCATCATGCTCATAATAAGCTCAATCAAACACAATTTTGACGTATGTATTTCATTTAAACAAATAATTACACTATAGGTTTTGGAATCATCAAAATATGGAGGACAACATATTACTTCTACAATAAAGGAATAACAAAATCAATGACCAAAAATAAAATAAAATAAGCATCATGAATAAATAAAGGTTTCAAAAAAACATATAAAAATAAAAAAACTATTATTCAATGACCATAAGGATCAATTATTCAATGACGTTATTGTTGACTATTTGTGTACTTTCTAATAAGTTCTGTTGAAGGACCATCACAACTATTATTGTTATTCTAATAAATTTAATGATATACTAAATCTAAAATCAATTTCGAATAAGAATAAGATGAAAAATAACAATAAAAAAGTAAGATTTTTCACACTTGATTCCCATGTTTCAAGTTCTTATGATCTTTCTTCAACTTGGACAGGTTTTCCATTCTCAACCAATCTTGGCAACAAATAAGGACTTCGGCTGTAATAGGAGTAAAGAACTCCTAAAGTGATCCAAAGTTCTTTCCTCAGTACTAAATGCAGATTTGGAAGCCACGGTGGAAGATTGAATAGCCAAAACATCCTTGGAAACACAACTCAAAATAGGATACCGATCTGAATTGACTTTCCACCATGCCAAAATATCAAAATCATAAATATATTTTTCTGATAACTCCTCGAAGTACCTATCCAATTCACCTTTGCTGGCCATTTTTTGTTGACTCTCCTCTTTCAAAAAAAATCATTAATTTTTTCATCCATATCATTATTTTGAGAATGACATTAATCAATGACTCCACCCATTCCCCTTTCTTCATTAATGATCTCATACTCTTCCATCAAGGATTTCAAAGCATTGATAACATTATCAACAAGCTCATTTGCTGCTATTTCACCATAATAAGTAGAGTATTTAGCCCTCAAATATTTCAACTTATATCTTGGGTCTAAGGCCACAGCAATGAAGAGCAAAACATTCATTTTGTTAATGAAACCCCAATACTTATCAGACTTTACTCTCATGTTCTTCCCTATATTAACCAAGTAAGGATCATTGCTACTTTCAAAGGTTTGTAAATCCTTTAAAATTCGTACTATGTCGGAAAAATACAAATTAGAAGTAGCATAACAAGAACCAAATAGCTTACAAGTGACATTGTAAAACCTTTAAAGAAATTCGGTAAAACGAGCAACATACTCCAAAACAGTATTTGCAGGCAAATCATCCCCAAGCTCAATCAGAAGTTTATCATCCACATCCTCTAACTTATCAAAAGCTTTTTGAAAGCCCAAAGCAGTTTCTGACATCAAGTAAGTTGAATTTCACCTAATTGGACAATCTAATTGTACATATGCTTTTGAGTTGATTTTTACAAGCTCACAACGCTTTTTTGAAAAAAAATCTAACCTTTGTGGGCTGCCCCTAACATACTTAACAATTTTTTTTAAATTTTTTTTAACAGAACTATGAGCCATTTCCAAGCTATCCTTAAACAATTAACTGCAAAATATGAGCAAAACACCTCAAATGGAAGGTTTCTCCACCCAAAACAAAAGCATCTTTCTTTACTAACTTCTTTCTCAATTATTGAATTGTGGTGTCATTAGAAGATGTATTGTCAACAGTGATGCACATAACTTTGTTCAAACCCCATTCATCCATGCAAAAATCAACAACATTCCCTATAATAATCCCCTTATGACTCTGAATCACACAAAAAATAAGAATTCATTTATGCATAATCCAGTTTGAATCAATAACATGAGTAGTCAAACACAAGTAAGACACATTTCTAATGCTAGTCCAAGTGTCCGTGGTTAAAGAAACTCATTGACACTCAGATTTAAGTAAAGTATAAAATTTTTTCTTTTCTTGCATAAACAATGAAAAACAGTCTCTAGCAATAGTGAATCTAGATGGAATTTGAAATTCAGGGCATGCAACTTCCATGAATTCTTTAAACCCTTCCCCCTCAACAAACCTAAAAGGATGCTCATCTTTTATAATCATCTGAACCAAAGCGACTCTAAAAGCTTGTTGATCAAACACCCAACAAGTTAATTTAGAACTCTCAAATTCACTTTTACTAGGGAAATTTAAAACCACTTGCATTTTATCTTTACTCTTATGTGCATTTGCTAAATCTTTCTTATAAGGAAACTTTTTGCAACTTTCCCCTAAATTTTTCCATAAGTCTGATGCGCCTTCCTCACTTTTACACCCATAACTCTTACCACACCAAATACACTTAGCTTTCCCAATCTCGTTCCCATCACCATCTCTTAAGTTCTCAAAATGATCCCAAACTCCAGATCTAGTTTTTTTACTTACATGTGAAGAACAAGATTGATTACCTTCTATTATAGGTGACTTTGAACCATGTCTTTGGGGCCTTTAGAAAGAAGCAAGAGTTTGGAGCCTTTGGGAAGAAGCAGGAGTCTAAACCCTCTGGGAATCTGGATTCGCGGTTTCTAATTATGGCGGCAACATCTGAATTGGAGCTCTACGCTTTCTTGACATTGTAAACAAATTTAAATTAGACATTCATTTAGCAATATATATTGGTTTTAGAGACAAAATAGTAATTCATTTAACAATGTATATCGGTTTTTAGAGACAACTTACCACTCTCAGATTGTGATGAAAATTTGGAGGCCATGTTTTTGCTCATTTCATATGTTCTCTAAAGCTCTGCAGAAATTAAAGCATCAAATATGTAACGCATTTTCAGTCCATGAAACAATTCCCTTTTCATGTACTTTCACTATAAGAAATTTTAGATTTACTGACCCCAAAATTATACTTACTGGCCAATTACTGACCCAATTTAGGGAAAAATTAAATTAATTAATTACTGACCCAAAAAATGGGTCAGTAAATTATTGACCCATTTTTCGGGTCAGTAATTGGTCACAAAATTGGAGGAAAATAAATATTTGAAATCCCGCTAGATTATACTGACCCATTTTTTGGGTCAATAATTTACTGACCCATTTTTGGGTTAGTAATTGGTCATTAATTATTTAATTTAATTTTTTGCCAGATTATACTGACCAATTACTAACTCAAAAAATGGATCAGTAATTTACTGATCCATTTTTTGGTCGGTAATTGGGGTCAGTAATACATGGGAGGGAATTAATTTTTTTTCTGGAAAAGCGCGCACCAAATAGAAGGTGGGTCAGTAACTTTTTAATATAAAAGCCAAAATTTTCTCACAGAACCAATTTTCTCATTAGATGGTTGCCACTGTTCACAGACTCCTTCTCTCTATCCGAGCCTTGAAGCCTAAGGCTCGTCTCAGATCACCTCTATTCTCAAATCGCCTTGTCTCAGATCGCCTCTGTTCTTCATCTCTACCCTCGCTGCCTCTATTCTGCCATAGTCCCAGATCGCCTCCCTCCTTCATCTCTGTTTCTTTTCCCGATCTGCCGCTCAGTGGTTCAGATTTCGGCATTCACCGCTGGTCTCCCCTTTAACGACGTCATCCAGCACCTTAGAGATAATTTAGGTAATCTCTACCCTCTTCGTCTCCTCTTTTTTCTATTTTTTTAATCATTTTATGTTTTTTTGTTCTAAAGGTAATCAATCTCTCTTTCCTTTTTTTTTATTTCACTTTATGCAAATTTGTATTTTCTGGTTTGGGTTTTCCCGTATGAGAATGGAATTTCAATACAAATTATAGTTTGGGTCTGTTGGTGAATTTGGGTTTATGCAAGTAATTGTTTAACATTTAGCCTTTCAATGATTTAATATTGTAGGTTTGGGGTTTAATTTGGGTGTGATGGTGTGGTAGGTCTTGTGTTCTTAAATCTTTCAGGTTCCATTATTGTTTGGTCTGACTGTGCTGACTGACCAAGATGATGCCTGCTGCTAATATGTTGTTTTATTCCCAGGTTAGTTTTGAACTGCAATTATAATATTTTTGTGTTTAGGAAAATGTTTTTTTCTTTCCCGTTTCATAATAAGTTTGTAACTCTTTCTTTTAGTTCTTATCCTTTTTCTCTTTCTTTAATAATATTTATAATCAGGCTATGCTCTTCATGGTTCAATTTTTTATATATTGCAATTGTTGGAAATGATCTTCATTGAGAAATCTTTTGGCTTGAAACATTTTCCCTTAAGGTTTTATCCTCTACCTAATATTAAAATGTTATCTTTCTACAGAATAAAGATATGTAACTGTTGCTCTTGACCCTCAGGG
>CAOJBK012609263.1:0-10396 GCA_948294925.1 Codiaeum variegatum | reverse complement strand
TCATAGGAGAGGTAAGGTTGACCTTAGTAAAACAATTAACTCTAATAGCTCTAATGGCTAAAATATCAAATCTAATAATAATAAGCCTAACCAACAAATTTTTTGCAGCTCGCCCATTGAAGAATGTACATCATGATACGCCAAATTTTTCCCATTCGCATCATATAGCTCACTATCATAAAAACAATTCAACAAATTGTTGGCATCAACCTCTCCATTTAAAGTAAGGAAGTCACAAAAGATACCAAGTCAATATCCCTCTAACTCGGTAAGAGGATCCAAGTTCCCCCTGCAGACTTATCATAAGACGATTTCCAGTCATACTTAGGTCAAGATGGGATGCCCAACAATGAAGAACTTATGTTTAAAATTCTTACAATGAGAAGGGGTGGTGAACATTTTTATGCTCTTCATTGCTTGCACATGCGAAAAATCATGTTATTTGCCTGAAACTTTTCCTAAGGTATGGAATACCCTAAGAGTCAGTGGGAATCCATAAATCAAAGCGACCATTGAAGTCCCCTTAAAATTCTCCAACTATTAGGACTCATTTTATGTATCGACAATTGGTGGGTATTAAGAAAATCAATTTCAAATTCGTTTAGGGGGAAACGTAAACCTCCATTCAAAGATACTACATACACAACTTGTTTATTAACTTCATAACTAAATATAGCTTTACCATTTACAGGCGGAAGGATCAACTGAAAACCATTAGGAATGAAGAAGTCTACCCAAATTCGGTCAAGGTCACCTTTATTAATTTTACTACAACCTAAACAAACATTTGTTTTAGAAGCTGGTAATGTGTTCTTTCCCTCACAAACATTGATAGAAGAGCTTTCTATTTCCGCACCACCTTTAGGCTCCACCTCCACACTACTATCTAACACGGCCCCTCCCACCGTAGAACCGAACATAAAACTGCGTCCTACTTCTATTATGAGCTTAGCCTGAATATTGGGGCAATCTATAGCACTTAACTCGCCCTCTACATACATAGCAGGCTCACCATGAACGGTTGACTAATCACCAAGCTTGAACCTTCCATGTTAACCACTTGTCCCTCGATTTGCCTTGGCAACACCTATTGGGTAGTCTACTTCCATCAACTTGCCACTTCCAACCATTACCATCGTCGGAGCTGTGATGTTCAAGGGAAGGCAAGTCTATTGGTGGAACCTTAAAATCGTTAGAATCATCATCGCTATGATTAAGAAACTCAAGACGTTTTGAAAAAAGGTTTGGGTGAGAAGAGCCATCGACAACATTTAAAGGATTTTTTTTAGAACAAGCCAATGATATGAACCCCGAACAAGATGCTCCCAACCTTCAGCAGTACCACCACGTCTATGATTGGAATGTGGAGCCATGGACGATTTATCAGAAGAGGACGAACCTGACTCATCCATGGGTTCGTGATGGTGTTGGCATGCACAAAGTACTAGTAGATATTTCTTTAGTGAGATGAGTGGTAAATATATTTTTTAGAATCCGATGAATATATATTTTATAATTGATGAATAAAATAAAATTAAAATAGTTTTATGAAATAAACAATTAAAATAAGATATATTGTTAGTATGCTAATAATTATATTGTTATAACATTCACTCAAATTATAAAAATATAAAAAATTAATTATTTAAAAAAAATAATGAAATCGTATATTCATCAATGAATAATGTGTATATATATATAATTTTTATGAATTAATCTATTAAAATAAATAAACTGCCGATAAGTTAATAATTATATTATCTTTAAATTCACTATAAAAATGTTATTTAAATAAAAGAAAAGGATTATACATTACATCATTGAATGATAGATATTCGTCAGATGTTCCATGAATATATGTCATATATTTGATGAATAAAATAAAATTAAAATTTTTTATAAACTAATTCATTAAGATAAAATTCATTATTAGTATGCTAATAATTATATTATTAATAAATTTATCTAAAAATATGAAGTATAAAAATATTTTTTAAAATAAAAGAAATAAATTGTATATTTCACTACTAAATATGAACATTAGTAAGATGTATAATGAATATATATTTTATAGTTGGTGAATAAAATAAAATAAAAATAATTTTAAGAATTAATTCATCAAAATTAAATTAATTGTTTAAATTAAATGAAGAGATATGAAATATAAAAAAATATATATGTTATTTAAATAAAAAAATTAAATTTCACCAGTGAATGATGAATACTGGTGGTATATGTGATTGATATATATTTTATAGCTGATGAATAAAATAAATTAAAAATAATTTATTAACTACTTTATTAAATAAAATTTATCATCAACTATATTAATAATTACACTACTATTAAGTACACCAATAAGTTAAGAAATATAAAAAATTTAATTTTTTAAATAGAAAAAGAAATGTATATTTTATCACAAAATTATGAATATTAATGTGATGAGTGATAGATATCTTTTTTTTATTGTTGATGAATAAAATAATATTATGAATTAATTCATTAAAATATAATTTAAAAAATAAAATTAAAAAACATTATAAAATTAAAATATACATCTAATGTTCAATGAATATTAATTTTATGTCATATAAATATCTATCCATTATAATTTTATTATTCATCTCAATTGTGCAAAATATTGATTATGAATTTTAATTACAATCACTTATATGATTTAAATAACTAATAAATACCAAAAATATAATTAAAATAATTAATATTTTTAATATTGGTATTACTTAAAATTAAAATATGAAATTAAAATATTAATTTTATATTCAATAATTATTCATCTTATCTCATAATTATATTGCTTAGCATAAATGTGCTAAAAAGTTATATTTAAATTAAAAATTATATCTAAAATATTAAATATTAAATTTGAATGAAAATAAAAATTAAGACAAATTACATTAAAATATAAATATTCAATTTAGATAAATATAAATTTAAAATAAGAAAAAAAGTTTAAAGGGATTTATATTCGATCTTTACCACTTAGAACCTAAAGTTTATTTTTCAATTGGGATAACTAACAAAAAATAAATAAATAAATTGAATATATACAAATATAAAAGATAAAATATGTAATAAAAAAAAGTTTAAATGCAATTATTAAAAAAGAAAAATAATATTATTAGATGTAAAAAATATGCTAGAAGAAGCACAAATTTGTACATGGATCCGAGTTCAAAATTTAAATTATGAACGTGGATCCACTGATTATTAAAAAACCTGACACAACAGATATTTTTGAACAACTTGTTTTTCTTTTCTTTTCTTTTTCTTTTGTTCTGTTCTCTTTTCTTCTTTTTTTTTTTTAATTTAATTTTGATTTTTCCTTTTTCCATATTCTCAAAAATAAGTCACATCAATTCACTATTTTTTACACACACATTTACGATTTGACTCTTTTTTCTCTACTTTTTCACATACATAATATACAAATCTAATAATTTTGGACTCTTTTTTTTATCTATAATTTAATTTTTATATTTAATATTTACATTATTTTTTATTTTCTAAATTTAATTTAATTTGTATACTTTCATTTAATATAAAAATTAACTTTAATGATAGTTATTTTAGTTATTGTATTCACTTTTCATAATATTCTTATTCAATTTTACTTTTTTCTATGTGAATTATTTATTTATATTCATTTATTGAATAAGTTATATTCATTTTTATTCATTATTTTACTCATTTTTTCCAACTAATCTTACTAAAATATTGATGGTTTAGTTGGTATGAAAATGCTTTCTGCTAATAAAAATTCTAATTTGTATAATGATTATGCATATAGGATGTGTTTTAGTATTCGTACGGTTAGAACTGATGGTAAGACACTTTTTATAAAATTTTTTATTATTTTAGTGTTGGAATAAAAAGATATAAAAAATATTTAGTATAATCATTATTAGAAAACAATATATTCATTATATATAATAAAAATATACAATATTAATAAGTAAAATATTAACTACTTAGGTATTCTCACTAGAGATGTAGATATTATGAAATGTTAATATATTTATTACTCATATAAAATATATTCAGTATCAATAGCAAAAATATTCAGTACCATATATTCATATATTTAGTATCGGAAGATATTATATCATTCGGAACATTAGCATCATAATGTAGAATGTTCATCAAATATAACACAAATATTGAATATTAATAAATAAAATATTCTCTATTTCAGTATTTTTATATAAAAAAATACATTTGAAATATTAATATATTTTATCATTCATATGAAATATATTTATCAATAGTAATAAAAATATTTAGTAGTATAGATTTGAGAATCACATTCAACATTAAAACTTAAATAGTGAATATATTGAAGGGGAAAAGGTGAGTCGTGCAACGAAAGCGGAAAAAATCGATTTTAAGTTTTCAGTTTGAGCTTTTAAAATCCTTTTGTCAAAACACTTTCAACCAAAAGGGCTCAAGTAATTAAATCAAATACTTTGATGAAATTAAATGAACACGAAAGGACCACATTTTATCCAACAATGATTTGATCTCCAATTTTGTTTATTCTTAGAGTCCCTTGATGAGTGGACTAAATTCAAAGCATAAGTTTCTAAGTCCAAGCCCACTTTAGAGGTCCCTAACTAGGGCAAGTCTCCACCGCCTTAGAAGAAACTATATAAAGGACACAAAAACTTAGGGTTAAGGATCCGATCATCAACACACACCTTCTTATCTCTTTGCTCTAACTAGATTAGATTAGTCTTCCCAGTCCCTGATACTGCAGCTATACCACTCGGAGTGACGACAATCGCCTACATCTCCACCAATTGAAGCAGTTGACGGTCTTGGCCTAGATACCGAACCCTTCCTTCGGACTAAGAGCTTCAGACGACGGCATTGTCTATATCTGGGAGATAAAGATCCACACAGAGCCCTAGAAACAGAGACCGACGGAGACGTCATCATCCGACCCAAGGATGTGTATCTATCCCGAGGTTTACTTTTGTATTCTTTCAGTTATCTTTTGTTTTCTTTGTTTAATCATTTATATTAAGAAAAATACCAAAAAGAAACTGTTTGGATAATTATTTCTTGAATTTAATACTATATTTGTTTTTGGTTGTCATATTCTCTATATATATTTATCCGGTTTAGAATAATATGAAAAGCCCATAATTTTGATTTTTTCAGATTGATAACCCTTGGACCTATAGGCCTACCCCGAGTGCACTTAACAGCTTGAGACACCAAATTCGTGTAAACAACTTCCTATATAAGTATTTTAACTTAGATTTTGTTTTACTTTTTATTAATATATAAAGGTGATAAATTCTCCCCGAAATCTAAAAGCTACATAGATACTTTGGTAGAGAACAACAAATAAAAAGCTATGAAGTTATGCAATATCATTCAATAATTATGAAAAGTCTTGTTGCCAATTCTAGTTTCAGAAGTCACAACTCTAATGAAAAGTCAAGTACAAAATTACTTATGCTAGGGCTTGCTACAGGATGCACCTATCTCCTTATTCACATATTCTAAACAGGAGAATTATCAATACTTTATTACAACACGATTCCCTCTGCCTCCAGCAGCCTACAAATTTACATTTGTTACAAGCTTGTATAAATTATCAAGTTATTGCCTTAGACTCATATCAGGATCATCCCCATCTTCAAATTCTGTTTCTGTTGGTCTCATTTTCTTCACCTCTCTTGGACCCATTGATGTCCTTCCCTTCTTTGGTTTTCCCCTATAGAAGGCATTAACCTTTTCTATAAATTTATGAACAATTCTCCAAATGGTGTGTTTGACATTGTAGTTAGAGGTTAATAAAAAAAAAAAAACAGCTTATCCATTAAAAATTCATTTTTGAAAAAACAGTTTTGGAAGAACATTAAAATTTTCTTGAGAAGCTTCTTTCCAAAACTCCAATGCCAAACGGGATGTAACTAGTTATATGTAGAAAGGTCCATGACACTTACTGCCCACTAGCAGGTAATATTCCAGCCTTAGACCGACCACTGCCAATGTCAGATCTTCCATCTGCAATACATAAGTTTATCATTTTCTTCCGATTAACACAGTAATAGTAATCAAATAATAACAAAAATAAACGGCCCTTACCATCTCGTCCAAGTCCAAGTTCTTCAGCCTAAAGGTTAAAACAAAAACAAAGTGTTAATAAATCCGACAACTATTTCCAAATGTACATGTGGGAATAAGTTTCATCGTGGTCATACATATTTACTACTGCTGAAGGATAATAAACAGCATAAAGAGTGAGAGATCATACTGTAAAATTAGCTGTTATCCATCTAGTGCAAAGCATGTACGATACATGCCACAAACACATTAAGAAATGCATAAACTACTTACTGCTAGCACAATCTGTCTAATTGAATTTAGCCTTGGAAGTTCTATGCTGTTTCGATACATATATGAGCAAGGATTCACAAAGACGATAGATGAATAACTTTAGCATAAACATTAATTAAAAAGTTCTTTGCAAAAATAGTTGTTGTATAAACAATTTTAGAACTCCCTGAAATAATAATTTGAGTTCTTTAATCTCTAGCATCATCAATGGTTTTAAGCAACTCTGGGTTCATACTCTAGGCATGCTCCATCCAAATGCACCATTAACTAATAGCTAACAACGATAGTTATATCTACCTATACAAAAACTGATGCGTATTTACTTGTCAAAATCTGAAAAGACTTACCCTAAATAATCATTAAAAATTCATACTCTAAACAAGTTACTTTTATGCTACAGACACTTCGGGATATTAGTGAAAGACATATTAATATATGAAAGAAAAACAACGTAATATGATTGAGCATTTACTTCTAAATTTATACTGTTAGATACAAAAGAATGTTCATAGATAGAAACACAAACTAGCTATTTGGGCCTTTGGAAAACAGCAGCACATAAATTAGTACAGTATTCTAACTTTTACCCTTTATACACCAATTGCTAACTAGAAACTACCAAGGCATGAAGACTGAAAGTTCAAACCCATTTGATGAAAGCTGAAAAATTATCAACATCTGAAGTCATAAATAAAGGAGAAGGAAGCTATCTACATATGTGTTGTTGAAGGCCCACACATCACTAACAATTACAGTCAACTTTGCAAAGTCATGGAAATAACAATGTGGCCCGTGTAAAAAAATAAGTTGCATAATATAGGAAATATACAAGAATACTGATATGTAGATGTATGCCATGCAGAACAGTATAAATATCTTTGTCTTGTAGAAATTGGTGTGTCTTTCAGGTTATTCAAGGACAAGACAATACCAAAACAAGACACTTGAAGAAGAGATAATAAATAAAAATTTCATTACAACCCAAGTCTAACAAAACCAGTAGCCTGCACAACCCATGTGGTTGTATGAAGTTGCCTTCAACCAAAAACCACCCACAAGATTTGTAGCCAAACCAGCACTCCTACCCTCAAGTGCAGCTGTTTTACTCAGTAAAGGAATCATGATTACTAGATTCAAAAAGCAAAATTTTAAAGTTCTACTGAGATCACTCATTGGAAGTATTAACATCACGACTATCCCATATCAATTTTATGTCTCTTGGTGGTGTTTCTCATAACTACAAATTAAAATAGTCTATCTTTATGTCTTGCTGATGGAAGGGGGCCGCAAGCTGGCTATTTACTGTTGAAAAGTAGCAGAAATCTCAGACAGCATTCAATCTCAGTTTTCCAAGTCACTTGAGCTCACTTTTGTGGCAAATGCTATGTATTTATAATTTACAATGTTTAAGCAATGGGATAAATATGGTTCAGAAAAAGAAAAAAGAAAGAAATTATGTAGCTGCATGGATGCTGTAGACAGTCCTTTGATGTGTGCTAAAGTAGTAGAATAAGGAATTCATGGCTATATTTGACGGAGGAACAATTAAGCTTACATAGTAGGTTAGTTGATTAATTTTCAGAAGAAATTAGATATTTGCTCCCCAAAGAATTGAGACGAAGAGTGTATAGACAGCAAAAGGATAGGAAAAGAGAGAATGTGCCCGCATACACTGCACATACACACATGCATTCAAACACAAAGCATAGTACTACTCACATTTCCTCATCATTACTTCTAAATATGAAAGTCCCCTTAACTAAAACTAAGTTCAGCTAAAAGTAAATAAATGCAAAATCTTAATAAAATCCTAGAGAACTCTCTAGACATAATTAATTATTTGATATATGACTTGCCTTCACTAAACATCAAACCTGGATCTCACACAAGAAAAGATAAAGCTGTCAAGGTAAATCCTTTTTTTTTTAAACCCGGGCAGCATCGAACAGTCAAAATTTACTTATAAGAGCATGTCTTGCAAGGTTATGCATGCATCAAAGACCATTGCTCTAATTAGGAGTTTCTAACACCAAATAACTAAAACTCAAAATTATCAGATTATGCCACTAAGTAGCAATTAACAAAGGAAACTTAAGGGGAAAAAACATCTAAAAGGAAGTCGTTGATGATGAGGCAAAAATTTAAGACATACTGCTCGGGAGGTCACTGATGACAATGAGAAAAGTCTATCTTCCGGCTGAAACTTCCTGGATCTTTTTAAGCTGCAAGATCAATATCAAGAGAATTTCGTAACAAATTCCAGGGAAAGCAATGGTACTAGAAAATCAGATATGAGAATTTCATAATGTTACTTTATTTGTTCTAGTTTCCATCTCAAGAAACCAGTTTAGATTTTTCAATAGATATACCATCCAACATTGAGAGCATATATTTAAATCGCGATCGCATGCAATGGTACCAGGACCATCACGGCCATAATGTAATAGTAACGGTCAACCACTATGCAATTTTACCGCAAAAATTTGTAAATTAAGAAAATTGACATAAATAACCGAATTTAAGAGTTATAGCTAAAGAATAAACATAATACTTTATAGTAATCTGCTGAAAAGGGCTGGAAACACAAATTGGTATATTGTTTTGGTATAAAACACGGAAAATAGAGTTCAGCTCCGTATGCCACCATTACATAATAGTCAAGGACGAAGCTAGAACTTTAACTTAACAGTGGCCAAATCATTCAAATATTTTTAATTATGTTTAGTGCTCATAAATTATTTTTAAACAATAAAAAAAAATCCAACAAATAGTATACTATACAAATTGATTTTAAAAAAAAGTTGATCTAAATCAACTAATTTTGACAAACATACAAAATTTTGCCAAATAATCTGTCAAGTATAAAATTAAATTGCATAACACAATTTGTCAAACATACCGACAAGTATAAAATTAAATTGCATAACACAATTTGTCAAACATACCGATAAGATAATACAAAAAAAAGTAACTTGCCAACAACACAAAATTTGTGAAATTCTATTCTAAACAATCAAGCCTACTAAACCAAAAATAACATTCTTAACCATCAATTTTAAGCTGGTATAATCATAACTAATAACCAATTTTTGACAGTGGCCTTGGCCACTGTAGGCCTCAAGGCTCCTCTGTCCCTGATAACGGTAATAACAGCCGTTAAATAATAGTAACGGGTATAACAGTAACAGAAGGCTAAAATCCCGTTCCATAACGGCCATTTTGCAACGTAAAGGCCGACATTTAAAACCATAATTGAGAGAGAAACGAGTTATTAAGTGAATAATACATTTGCTATTATGAAAGTCTAGATTACACTTTTATCTGCTAGGAACCGTAACACAACCATGCATTAAAACTCAGAATTTGAACTATGGCAGCACCATTATTCGTATAAATCCTAGATTTTCGACAAAAATAGAGTACATTTGGTAGACCATATTAAGATGTTATGCAATGTAATTAAAATTTAGGGTAAATTTATACTAACTATTCATTTGTTTAGATTACATTACAACTTCCTATTTTAGCCATCCTAGCCAATTTTCACAAGATATGCTTTGTGCATAGGTGAAATACTCATTACACAAAAATGAATCCACAGATCAATAAACGAATACGGTATGAATTCAAAGAGAAAAAAAAACCTTGTAGCGCTTTTTGACGAAGATAGAAACCCTTCAAAACCTTTAAGCGCGTGTCCAAACTGGCTTGAATCATGTAAATAGCTTGTTTCCAACTCATACACCTACATAATCTCAACCTCAGTAAAATGAAATTAAGTTTCCAAACTCAAATATATTTTCCTCCACTTTCTTAGAAACCAAACACAGGGGGGAAAATTAAAATTACCTGTTTCTCAATGTTACGGAGTTCTTCTCGAAGCTTCTCTCTCTTGCCCATGAGAGATGCGAGTATAGCCGCTGGATTAGAGGCATTTTTTTGCCCTGAAGACATAGTTTCTGAAAATTTGCTTTGAAATTTATAGATAATTTAGAAAAAAAATAGGAATTGTTACCTTCAGATTCCA
>CAOJBK012609030.1:0-10063 GCA_948294925.1 Codiaeum variegatum | reverse complement strand
GATTTCTTTCTCCATGATGTTTCACCGTACTCTCAAAGCTTCTCTGTTTCGGAAAGAAAAGACTTCTTGTTGTCTTGTTCGTGGCTCAAGGAATGGTCAGCCTTAATTCCATCATACCTAGTACTTTTATCTCTTGAAGGGTGCAAATTTGCATGTTGGACAATTTTTATGTCCATTGGGAACTTGTACTCCCATTCTCACGCATTCTTGGCTGCGCATGTTCTTCGCCTTCCTTGCTAGCACCAGCTTCCACTGCTCCCTTTACACCAGCAATACTCACTAATTGCAGTTGCTCAGCTTCTTTCTCTTGGAATTTATAGATTGAAGGGAACCTATTGCGATTTTTTGGAGAAATAGGTCTTGGGGCATCATTAAGAGTAGTTCTTGCTATCAACCTTTGAACTCTGTCCACTTCTCCATCCACCGGCACTCTAATTGAAGGTCCATAGTTGAGAAAACCACATGTTAAAGTCGTTGTATATTCATCCTCTTCTTGATTTGGACAGGTCTTGATAACATGACCTATTATCCTGCACAAATAGCATACATCAGGCAACCTTTCATATTTGATGTCAATCCAGTCCATGTCTTCACCAGTTTTGTTCCAAAAGCCAAGAGGAAGAGGCTTCCTTATTTCAACCATAACCCTTGCTCTTATAGTAGTTCTCCAGCCTACATTGTTTCTTGGATTCTCATCAAAATCTTCTAACCCTTTAAATAATGTCACCACCATTTCAGCTGCGCCTCTATTGATATTTTCAGGAGCAAGACCTTTAATCCGAATCCAAAATGGACAAGAAGTAAAAGCCACTTGGTAAACGGACTGGTTAGGAGATCATTCTTTAACATTAAGTAGCCCATTATCAACGCTCCAAGGGATGCCTTAAATAACTTTTCTTTTATCTACTTCATTGTTAAATTCAAAAATCAGAATTCTGGCTCTCTGGTGATCTGAACTGGTTCCTTTAGCCTCTAAGCTTTTGCAACTGCATTCTGTATGGTGGTGAAACTTGTTTTTCAGGCTGTGATTAGTTTTGCAGCTAAGAAGAATCTAGGCTAATTCCTTTCACTGTACTTGACTTTATGAAGTTCAAGAACACTATCCTGCCTTGGTATTTGATTAGCTCTTTCAAGGAGTTGTTGTAACTCCTTTAAATTATCTCTAACCTCCTCCATCAAGAGGTTGGCACTTACTATTAATCGGTGAGAATAATAAATGGGAATAAATATGTTAGAGGAGGTAAAAACAGAGGAAACGATTTAGGATGATAAAGGGAACAAGGTAAAAACAGAGAAAACATGGGAAAACGAAGGAAAATAGATTAGATGAAGATAAAAGTTAAGTTAGAATGCAAAAAATCTGATTGGTAAAAGGGACAAAGGCTCCACAAGCAGGGAGAGAACTAACTTTTAAATTATTTTGAGCGGATGGAATCTTGTTCAAAATGTATTTGGTTGTTCCTAATGAAAAATAAATATGAAGTTTCTTTCATTGTTCCTAAATTTTTTCAAATGATTAAAACATAGTTTGGAATTGACAATAGATTGGGGTTTTCCCTACCCACTTTCTTTGAAACTATAGGTATTATACACTAAACTTCATTCCCCTACACCCTACAACAAAATGGGATTGTAGAGAGAATGGGATTGTAGAGAGAGGACATCAATAGATAATGAATATCACTGGAGCTTTACTCTCTCATAGATAATTATTTGTTAAGTTTTAGGGTGCTTCACTTACAATAACATTTCTCAGCAATAGAACCCCATCACTAAATTTGTAAAACAAATTAACTTATGACACCATTTTTCATAAATCACTCAACTATAACCCGTTTAAGTCCTTTGGATGCCTAATTATACTTCTAACCTTGGATCTCACAAAATTAAACTTCAACCAGGAGCTAGAAAGTGTGTTTTTATAAGATATCCATCTTATATAAAAGGATACAAATCCTATGATATAGAAAGTCACTCCATTTTCATTTCTGTGGATGTATTCTTTCATGAGTCTTATTTTTCTTACCAAAAAAGTTTACCTATTCCTGAATCTACTTTACTCCCTGAGCATATATCACAATTTATTTCATATGGTTCCATCCTTTGATATAGAACCTGCTTATCTTGATTCAACTTAGTTTATATTTGTATCTCAGTCTAATGATTATGGTTCACATTCACCTTCTCATAATGATTCCTTGTCATTTGTCTTTAATGGTGTACTACTGCAAGTTGATACTACTGATATGCATATTATGACTATGTCACCATTGCATGATTTATTGAGTTGCAATAATAGAATTCATACTATGACTTACCTTATACTCAACCTGATCAACATACTACAAAACCTTTACTTCCTAATCATGTAAAACCTATACCTAATCTCAAAAGAAATTCTAAAAACCATTAAACACCTTTACACCTTCACCAATATTACACAAACTAACCCCATACACAAAACACCACAAACGAGTTATTGCACATCCTATACAAAATCATGCCTTTTATGACAAACTTTAACCAATTACCAAAAATATGTCCCTTCTATATCAGAAATACTTGAACCTTGAACATATGCTGAAGCATTTATACTGAGCATTAGTAAGCAACTATAAACACTGAGATGTATGCTTTATAAGATAATAAGACTTGGTCAGTGGCACCCTTACCACCTAATCAAAGTATAGTAGTGTGTAAGTGAATATATAAAGTAAAATATATGTCAAATGGAAGCATAGAAAGGTATAACCTTGATAAGAGGCCAATGGGTATACTCAAAGGACTAGATTTGATTATCAAGAAACCTTTAGTCCGGTGGCAAAGATTACTATAGTGAGAGCATTTTTAGCATTAGCAGTAACACAAAATTGACATTTTAGTCAGTTATATGTCAATAATGCTTTTCTTAGTGGAGATCTTATGGAAGATGTCTATATAGACCTACATGAAGGTTATTAGATTTATAGGGAGAAAGGAAATGACTCTAATAGTAGTATTGATTCAAAAACTAAATAAAGACTTGTATGCAAGTTACATAAGTTTTTATATGGTTTGAAGTAGGCCGCTAGGCAATGGAATGCCAAATTCACAAAATGTCTGCTTCAAATAGGGTTTTAGAAATCAAAGTCAAAGTATTCAGTCTTAACTAAGGCAATAAAGCAAGGTTTTATAGGTCTACTAGTGTGTGTAGATGACATATTAATTGCTAGCTCAAACAAAACACTGATATAAGAACTTAAGCATAGATTGAATGATCATTTCAAGTTGAAGGATCTAGAAAACATCAAGTACTTCTTAGGGATTAAGGTGACAAGGTTTAAAGCTAGGGTAGTTATGAATAAAAAAATATGCTTTAGAACTTCTTGAAAAATATGGTCAGATATGGGCTAAATCAAGTAGTATACCAATCGATGTTAGTCACTAGTCGACACATGATGATGAGAATTTATCCAGAAAAGCTAATGAATTGAGGCAACTGGTGGAGAAGCTTATGTATTTGATTATAACAAGGCTTGACGTTATTTACTCAATGCA
Organism: Codiaeum variegatum; assembly: GCA_948294925.1. Classification (NCBI taxonomy): domain Eukaryota; kingdom Viridiplantae; phylum Streptophyta; class Magnoliopsida; order Malpighiales; family Euphorbiaceae; genus Codiaeum; species Codiaeum variegatum. Next base: position 6,526 of record CAOJBK012609030.1, on the reverse strand, counting down.
CATATTAACTCAATTTATGAAAGGAATAAACTCTTAGACCACCAAATGGTAAATCAAGATCCACTTATTAAGTAAGGCATTGATTGAATCAGATGGGATGGTAATAAGCCATCACAAGTTCATCCCCAAAAAGCCTACAAAGTACTAAAGTATATCAAACAATCACCATGTCAAGGAATGCTTTATTATGCACAGTTGGATTTAAAGCTGAGAGAATTTACTAATAGTGATTGGACAAGATGTCAACAAACTAGAAAATCAACTTTTATTTTATGTTGTTTCTTAGTAATGCCATGACTAGCTAGAAAAGTTAGAAGAAAGCAGTAGTCATAAGGAGTTCTATAAAAGTAGAATATAGATCCATGGTTGCAGTAACTAGTGAGATCGTATAGAAACTGTATCTTTTGAAGGATCTTGGAATCAAACATGATAATGTAGTAAACTTACACTATGACAGCATGTATGCCATTCATATAGGGAAAAACCTTGTATTTCATGAAAGGAAAAAGCATATAGAGTTAAATTTCCATTTTGTTGAAGAGAAGGTAATGACAGTGATCATCAAACCATAATATTTAAGAATAGAAGAACAACTGGCACACTTTCACTAAGGCTTTGCATCCTTTAAAATCAAACAAATTTTGAACAAGATGTACACACACACACACACACACACGAGTCTTAGAGTATATATATATTAGTTAAGAGTTATTATACAATGATAACAGTTTTTGTTATCACCTTGATTCGTGAGCTAACGAACTTAGTTGACTTAGTCAAATTAGTTAGGTAACTAACTTGTACATAAGTTATGCGGATTCATTGAGAACCAAGGAAGTTTATTTCAACTCACAAATTATTACAATGTAATTATATATAATAAAAAGGAATAATTATGTTATCTACCACCAACTTTAGGTGAACTTTCAATTCTACCCTGAACTTTTTTAGCTTTCAAACTAGATGGAAAACTATTCAACCACTTTCAAATCTACTTAAAGCTTGTGAGACATATGTCTAGGCTCATGTGGAGGGCACATATGGCAGCCCGTTAATCTTATCTGACAAGGGGGCATGTAGTCACATTAAAAAAAATGAAATCCCATTACAAAATGGTGTTATTTTGTTTTAATTATAAATAAGTGATATAGGGATTGGGGTTTCATCTATATTTGGTTCTTCTTCTCATCTATTTCTCTCAAATTCTTTCTAGGGTTTCTATTTTTCTGCAATTCTTCTTCTATTCTCATTCAAATATGGAAGCTTCAAATTCATTCACTAACAAAAATAATGAGATCAACTTAGATGAAGTTGGTGCTTTGAATGAGCTCCTCCTCCGTGCATGTGGAAACCCAGCCAAACAGTACCTTTCTCGTACACCACAGAATCCAGGGAGAAAATTCTAAGGTTGTTCACTTTTTAGGGTAAGTGCTTTACTGTTTGATGTTTGTTTTTGAAATTAATGTTTCTACTCTCATCTTTTTTCCTCATTTTGAATGATTTCTTTGTTAGTGGATGTTAGGGATGAAATTATGAATTTTTTAAGTGGCATGATGTTTGGGTTAATGAAAGGACATGCATGGTGCTTAATGAGATCAGGCGCCTGAATCTCAACTTAGATAGGATTTCAACTAAAGTAGTATAAACATATGAGACTACATTTGTAAGGCTTATGAAGTTAAAGATTGATATACTGTGTGAGACTATGAGAGCCAAGAGAAGAGCTAATGCTGAGATGTTAGGTACTTTGAATTTTTATAGGGTGGAATTTTTTAGGGTTTTGGCCTTATTGATGTATAAGGTTTACAAGGGTTGATAATGTGTAATGTTAGGGGTTAGTGTACTGAAAACTTATTTTATTTAGGTTCTAATATATTTTGACACTGTCATTATGGACAATATGATTGATTTAGGTTAGTAACCCCTTATTGTACCTAAGCATCTTATGAATAAAAAAAATGTTCATTTTGCTGCAAAAATCTTTCTCACTTTTTTGTTTCCTGATTGTTATATATGTGTTGAACACATATATGACTATGAAATGAACATAACATAACCAATAACACAATTGAACCATTAAATGTCTAACTGTAATTACATTTGAATCAAAATAAGCAATGTTATATAGCAGAACCAATGTGCCAATATACCAAACAACAAAATGACCTCAAATGGCAACATAACAATGTTGTGCCATGTTTCCTAGTATATAATAGCAGCATCAACAATAAAATACAAAGTTTTCAAGCAAAATAAAGGACTAAAAGGGAACAAAGATAAACATCAACAATATTTCAAGGTAGTTTCTTGATCTTTTAAGCAGGCTTTGGCAATATAGTTTTCCCTTAATGAGTTTGCATATTCACTGAGGTTGTTGTGGAAGTTTGTGACTTTATTCCCAACCCTATTTTCTTGTTGGTTGTAGTTGATTATTGACTGGCAGTTGTTGAATATGCATCAGTAATTGGTGTTACCTTATTAGTCTTCTGTTGAGTGATTGCTTTGCAGCAGCAGCAACAACAACAACAGATGACCTAGAAACATATTACACCCTTATGTGACTAGGAATCCACAAAATTAAATGGAAACATTAAGAAATATAATTAAATTATGAGAAGTTCCTTTTAGTGTAAGTAAGTATTACCTTTAAGTACATATTACCAGTGTTAGGATTGGTGGTAATTCCATAACCTTCCCTAGCCTTGGCCCTCTCTCTTGTACTTGTTCTTTTATCAGTAGCAATAGCATGTTTAGGAGGAGGATATTTTGAGGTAAGTGGCTTAGGAGGAGCTTTAACCCTTTACTTGACTTGGATGCAGTAGCAGTACTTATTGGTTTTTTTTTTCTCTCTAATTAATAGTACTTGAGCTTACAGGTGGTTGTATCGTGGTTATTTTCTTCCTTGATGCAGTTGGTATTGGTGATGGATGTCCTTGGGTATCAGCAGCTGAGGTTGCAATTGGCTAAGGTTGTAGTCAAGTTCTCTCAACTCCTCCAAATTTTCATTAAATTGTGCTTCATATGAACTATACGTTACTTTCCAAAATAATTCCTTGAATTCTTATCCACCAAACCTCTTTTTCCAGTTTACATAAATACATATGGCACCGTTACTTTTCTCAACATATGGTGCCTTCACTAATAACACATTTAACAACCCTTATATAATACACAACATTAATATTAAATAAGATGTCAAAATGAACAAAAAATTTAGCAAAAAAATAGATTTAGTTTACCTTTTATTCATCACTGATAAAGGTCTATCCCAAGCATTATAAATGATCAAATTACTGAACAATTTAATGAGGAACCAATCCTAGTTGGATTCATTCTTAAACAACACAACCCCTCAAGCAATAGGGTACATCTAATTATTGCTGTCCCTACCTATGACAGTTAGAATGGCTCATTCTAATAGTGTTTTCAAAAAAGCTCCATCCAAAGAGATCATTGGCCTACAACCATTCATAAAACCTTTCCTAAGGCCACTGAAGCAAACATATAGCCATCTAAACTTAGACTTCCCATCCATAAGCTCACATTCCAAGTCAAAGGTACCCTCTTTATCTACTCTCTCCAACCCTCCAACATATGAACTTACCCTTGTATAATGTGGCTCAACAGAACCTATGAGCTTAGATATAGCTGCTTTCTTTGCCCAATAACATGAAACCTCAAGTACATTCAATGAATATCTCTTCATCATATCATCAACCATCTCCCCTATTGTGTAATGAGGTTTCCTCTTATAAGTGCTAAGATACTCATTTGCTAACCATCCACATTTGTCATCTTATTACTCTTGACCCTGCTACATTATGTTCATCATTCACATACATAATTATGAATGACTTCTCACCCTTGACCAATGATACATAAGCCCTCTAAGGACATTTCTTACACCTTGCCTCCATTCTATCATCTCATGTTCTTTTCTAATAGCATCTTTAATCATTAGCCACAACATATGATTGTATGGCCTTCCTAAATTGCTCATAATTAGTGAAAACTAAAACAGGAACCCAAGCCATACTATCATGGTCACAATTGGGTTGTATACTACCTTCTTAACCATTGGTTGTTTCTTAACCTCCAAGTCATCAGCGTCATTACTGACTAGAGTCTCCACCTCATCTTTAAAATTTTGGTATGTATACTCACTTGATCTATCCCTTTAGTCCTGAGAAGTCCCTTCACTTCACCATCTCGTGTCTAAGAAATCCCTTCACCATCTAGGTTTACCGCCCTCTTCTTTGATTTGTTGTTTAAACCAAGACCATAACCATGGTCAACTTCCATTGTCCTAAACTTCTTTAGGTTTTTCATAGCTATGACATGTTCATCATCTTCATCATAATCAAGTATATATGTCTCACTGCTCATTACTTCATATGGAGATGGAGTATAATTCTCATCTTCAGATTCATCATAATCTAAATGCTCTCCATCTCCATTTGCAGCTACATCAGTAGGTTCTCCCTTTTCATATTGGCTGCCATTATTTTGTTCAACCATTTCAGCTTCATTTCCCTTCATTGCATCTCCCATTACATTTACATTCACTTCTCCTGTAAAAAGGTTCATCATATTCTAGATCACTAGCCTCATTTTTTTCTATTGCAGGTTCATCAACCTCAGCTTCATCTAATTGAGCTTCATTCTCAATTGCTTATGTTTTAGCTTCCTTGACCTCAAGTTCATCAACTTTTGGAATAACATCCTCATTTTACTCATTTCATGTACCTCAGCTCTATGTGATGCAATACTAATGGGTAAAACATCCTCATATACCATATTGCTACTAGTTTGAGTTACATTTATTGCCTCAACATAAACCTTTATAAATCTAACGTCACTCCCTTCCCCTACCATTTTCGTAAACTCATCCTCTGCCTCAACATATTCCAAACTAAGTCTCTTACCAAGAGGGCAATATTTCCTAGATGGGTAAAATCCAGCATTTAAAAAGTTTGAATAACCAAGTCCTTTCACTAACCCTTCAAATTTCTCTATTGTCATACACAAATCAAAGTCAATAGTCAGACACTCACCGCCTTCATATACAAAATAATCCCCATCAAATTTAAACTTCCCTCCATGGTGAAGTTCAACAGGAAAACTGCATGGAAAACATAGAGACAAGCCAATTAACTATGTGCATTAATAAACATTGCAGAATTAAAAATAAAAAAAGTCCTAAATCTATTTAAATATTTTTTCTTTGAAAAATAGAGCATGGACCACACCCATCACCCACAAAACAAGAAGCATAAACGAAAGGCTAAAAAATGTTACCTCTTTTGTCATTTCTTCTTGAGAGTCATCATACTCCAAATCTCCATGCAACACCTACTAAGAACTTCGAAGAAGATTCCTCTTTTTGGGACCACAATGCTTGATCAAAGCCAATAAGACCATAATTAAAAATTAACTAAAAGATTAAAAATTTCTTACTGTGGAGTTAGGGTTTCAAAGTTGTAGGGTTAAACTTCCATGGCTTTTTTCGAATTATGAGGAGTAATGGCAGTTGTTGAAGAAGGAGCTCAGAGTTTTGTGGGGAACGACGAGACTGATTGGTGGTTTCAAAAATCTTAAGCTAACCTATTTATAAATAAAACAAAACGGCACCAATTTGTTATGTTTTTTTTTTTAATGTGACTAAATGTCGCCTTGCCAGATAGGAATAATGGACTGCCACATGTGTTCTCTACGACAGCTGTGACATGTGTTTCATGAGTCTTTGATAGATTTGAAAGAGATTGAATAATTTACTATTTAGTTTGAAAGTAAAAAAAAAAAAATTAGAATAGAATTGAAAGTTGATTTAAAATTGGTACTAAATTAGATAGTTATTTTTACAAAAAAAAATGCATTTTCAAACCAAAATGATTAAGAGGGGACAGAGAAAAAAATAATTCAAAGAAGATTATAGTTATTGATATGGTTGGACTGAGTGCTAAATATAGCTAATGGGGCAGGGTATATTGGCAAGTTTGTTAGAAAAGTGAAGTCATTCAACCAAATGGGCAAAAAGCTTCAAAGAGTAGAGTTATTTGTTTGAAGTAAAAACATATTCGTATCAAACAAAAATTGACATTGTTATATGCATGGCAATGGCACCGAATGCTAATTTATCAGTTTCTATATTTCATATATATTTTTATAAATATAATCTTATGATATCCAAAGGTTTCCAATCCCAAAACAGTATAAGCTGCCACAGCCACAATCATTTTCCTCCGAATTCTTGAAACATGTTATGTTTCATTTGTTTATGGAACTTCACGTGACTATCACTTCTACTCAATTTGTTATGTCTATTTTCTTGCATTTCCTACTTTTGGCTTTTTTTTTTCCTTCTCAACTATCTTATATATTCCATTTCCGATGCTAGTTCTCCAACTTATGTTCTCTTTAAATAGGTAATAAGAAATTATCAATTTTGTGACATTATAATTTCTTTAAATTTTGGTAAAGTTTATAAAATAATTTATTGATAATAATTAAAAAATTTCACGTGTAT
>CAOJBK012607555.1:0-12409 GCA_948294925.1 Codiaeum variegatum | reverse complement strand
GATTAACGCTTAATTACAAACCCTTGATATAATAAAAGAGTATTACATCCCCTACAAAATCCATTTGTTAAGTTAAAAGTTCTTGATCACCCATTCATGCCTAGACCACCACATTACATCAATATATAACTCTTATATACTTGCATGTGATGAAAATAACCAATCCAAACTATTAACCTAGCATACAAATGTATAGGTTTTGATTACACAGTCATATAGACAAGTCCATATGGTCATGTAAAAATACTTTTATATGGTCATATACTTGTCTAGACGCATTGGGAACAAACCCTTCAACACCATACGGTCGAATGGAAGAACTCCATACACCTGTATCCTAAGATAGGAAATTGGTTTTGCATAAAAATTTGATGGCTCTAATACTTATTGAAGGAAAAATTATGAGCCATGCGGTGGAAGTAAAAAGTTGCAAATCAAAAAGATTCAATTTTTGGTTTTTAAAACTTTTTGAAAAACTTAATCTAGTTAAAACTCTTTGAACGTAGATGGTTTAGCCATTTATCAACCTCTTTGATAAATGTCTAAACCTTGATTTGGATTCATAATTTTAACCAAGAATACAATAGCAAATTATTGTGCAAAACACAAAATACCTCAACTCCCTCCATCGTTAAGGTCCTCAAGTGTTAAGCCTCTAGCTCGAATCACACCGAAGCTTACCCAAAGCTTGATCTCATTTCCTCTTCAAGAAACTCAAACCATTTCCATTTGGTTTCATAAAAAGCTTTTGGTTCTAGCTTCTTTACTTTAGAACTTGAGATGGAAGAATTGGTTTTGGACTTTAAACTCTCTACATAGTTCTTTCTCAAAGTAATAGAAGAAAAGTTGTAGTTGAAGAACTCTTCTTCAAAAACAAACTCAAACCTCTCTATTTGGTGTGGATTTTGGAACTTTCTCTCTCTAACTCTTAGAGAGCTTCTCACTCTAACTCTTAGAGAGCTTCTCACTCTAACTCTTAGGGAAATTCTAAGGTTGAATATGATGAATAGTTCCAAAACCCCTTTTATATGAGTGTTAGACAAAAAGATGACAGCCAACATAACTAATCACATACCTATTAGGATCACCTTTTCCTTAAAATAAGGAGGCATGGTTAACTTATCTAGTTAACTATTTGACTAGTCAATTAGTCAACTAGAATAAGTTGTTAGTTAATAGGAATCACATTTAAACCTTACTTAACCACATCTAATATGGATTAAGCTTACATCTCATGTTAAGCTTAATTAATTTGTTTTTTTTTCTAAAACCATTTCAATTAGTCATTCTTATTTGTATCTCATACAAATTATGACATAATTGAATTAATCCCTTTATTAATTAAACTTTAAGATGTACTACAGTCTTTATAAATTTAATTACAAGTTTAATTCAATTATCATTAGTACACACCATGAAGCATTTCTCATGGCTTGGATATAAATTATATTAATAATTAATTTAAGAGTTTGATTAATTATTAATGATAATTAAATTAAAATTGTAATTAAATTTACAGACCCTAGCATGTTTTGAAGTTTAATTAATAAAGGATTTATTTCAATTAAGTCATAATTTGTATGAGATACAAATAAGCTTGATTAATTAAAATGGTTTTGGACAAACAAAATTCATTAGACTTAAGCATGAGATGTGTAACCTAATCCATATTAGATATGGTTAATTGAGGATTAGAGATATTCCTACTAACTAAGCTCTAAATCTTATTGACTAATTGACTAGTCAAATGGTCAATTAGATAAGCTTCCCATTCTCTTCCTTATTTACAGAAAAAGTAAAAAGAGAATATGGGAATAAGACCTAGTTGTAGCTCATCTTTTCTTAAGAGATTTTGATGAAGCACTATTCATCATCTTTATAATTTGAAATTCTCTGTAAGAGTTAGAGTAGAAAGAAAAGAAAAGAGTTTTCTTTTACCACACAAATTAGAGACAAGACTGAGTGATTGAAGAAGAGTTCTTCAACATTAAATCTTCTTCCATTTTCTTTGAGAAAGATAGATGTGTGGAGGTTTTAAGTTAAAAACCAATCCCTACTCTCAAACACTCAAACAAAGAAGCAAGAACCAAAAGTTTGGGCAACAAAAAAGAGAAGGTTTAAGCTTCTTAGAGAGTGAAGGAGATCAAGCCTTTGGGAAAGCTTCGGTATGTCTCGAGCTAGAGGCCTCATAATTGGGGAGATAAACAAAGCAAAGAGTTAAGGTATTTCATACATCTAATCCTTATTGGTTAAATTTGTGTTTTGCACATAAATTGGCTAAATGTATCCTTAGTTGAGTTATAGGTCTAAATCCTAGGTTTAGTCATTTATCAATGAGTTTCATAAATAGCTAAACCAATTATTTTAAAATATTTTTACCATAGAACAAGTTTTTCAAAAGTTTTAAAAACCAAAATATCAATTTTTTACACTTTTACTTCCATTGCACGACTTGGTAATTCCTTCATCCTCACCCATTTTCTCTAAGATCTTTGATTACTTTTAGGTGAACCCCTTGATGCTGACACCCAACTCTATAGAGGACATACACTTCTTCTAAGTGGTGTGCTTTGTGTTGTGGATTACTAAACCCACGGCCAATATGTTCCATGCATTTTTCAACATCTCCCTTTTTATTGATCCTTACCTTTTTCACTTCGTGAAGATGGTGAACCGAACCCTCTTGAGGATGAAGGAAAACAATATCTATGATTAGAAGAATAAGTTCTTCGGAGTGAAGGTTGTGAAGCCCCTAAAGATGGGTCAAGCTGGCTTTGGCTTTAGCGTGGCATACCTGGGTCTCCCGAATGTGGAGAAGTTCAAGTAGAACTTGTTAATGGAGGATGCTGGCCACATAAGAATACTAGTCTCTTATCACTACATTTTTTTATATGAGCCTACTACTAGAATCCTCTTTCTTAAGGAGGCCCTATAGGGGTCTCGCTCTCCCCCGAAATATAAGAAGTCTTCTGGTAAGCCATATTCCCTCTTATTATTTATCACTTTTGCATCTTTTTCTAACCTTCTTTTTATGTTTGTAGTTTCTTTGAAGGATGACAAGATTAAGGCTAATCATCATGATTTGATAACCCTAGTCACAAGATTAGACCCTGACGTGAACTAAGAAATAGTTGTTCCATTAGATGCTTTAAGACTAAGTCTTTAAGGATTCACACTAAGGAGGAGTGTCGTATTATTATAAGGGCCTCCAATTATCATGTGATGAAACCAAGGTACTGATATGAAGAACTAAAAGGATTGCTTTGATAATTTAAGCTTGAAATTTAAGGATGATGACTAACTGTTGTTTAGATGGAGAACTATGAAGAGGGAGTTGTTGGGGATAAAGGTGCTCGAGAAAAGGGCACTCAATTAGAGGGCGATATTGAGGAGGGGGCGAAGATGCTGAAGTACCCATAACTTGTAAAATGAATGCTACTGTTGAGACTTCTTAGGGCATGGAGGAGGTTTTTGAAGCTAATATAAAGGCTTCAGTAGGAGTGATACAAATGCCTGTAAGATTAGAAAAGGCCCTACTTGTTCAGAAAGGGCAGTGGCACTTTAGATGGCTTTGTAAAGGTTGCCAACAATCTGAGCCAGTGCTTGGGGAATCAGTGGTTATAGAGGTAGAGGTTGTAGCCATGGAATAAAGGGTTGGTGAAGCTCCTTTTTAGGGTGGTGAAGAGAGGAAGTACTATCTGAATGTATAGTTCACTCTTCATGAGAATTTTTTGACGGAGTGTCTTGAATTCGCCTAGGTGGACACTCGAGTGATGTGCTATTTAGAGCATTTGGTGCTTGACCAAGCTTCTTTTAAAAAAGTGTTAACCCAGTACTTCAAACACATCACTGCTATCCACAATGGGCCCTTCTTGACAAGGAATTATCGAGATTTTGACAAGCTCCATATTAACAACAGTTTCAGTACTCTAGCCAGATGGAGTAATTTGTCTAATAAAGATATCTCTAAGGTCATTTTTGTTGCACAAGATTCATTAGTAGAGCCTTATACACCTCGAGTTCTTAAGGGAGATGGACTGAAAGCTACTCGCGAGGGTTTATTTAGAGGTATATGTCTAGAAACTTCTTCTTCTTCTTTTAAGTCTCTTTTTCCCACTCCCCTTCCTCCTCCTTGTTATATGAGGTGATTAAGAACTTGGCTGAGGTGTGGCAATGAAGGGGGCTCAGCATCACTATCCTTTCTCTCCAAGTCATACATCTTGAGGCAGCAAGAGAGAGGGAGAAGGTTTGCATCAAGCACTCTGGTAGGAGGCTAGGCTTTCACCTTAATTCTCATCAAAGGAGGATAGTTGGTGAGGTCACCCACTTTTCCAAGAATTGTTGAGTTTATTTGTAATTTATTATTTCTCATGTTTGATAGCTCTATTCATGGAATAAGGTACTGATGAAGTTAAAGACTAATAAATAGAAGGAGTTGGGGGGTTTTATACCCTAAGATATTGGTAATGGTGGTAAGGAGGATAATGCTCATTCCACAAGCGAGCGAGCTTCAACTTTGCCCGAGGATGGCAATGTGTCTGATGTAGAGGAGCAAAACGTTAGGTAGAGCCAAGCTTTTGAGGCCTTACAACCAATGACCAAGGATGATGTTACTGCTATGCTAGTCCAAAAATCTGATAATGATGTTTTTAGTTCCCTTTTCTTCATTGCCAATGAGATCAAAGAGGTAGAGAAGGCTAAAGCCACCTTTGGAACTCATGAGATTGAGTCTTTTGCGAAGGTGGTTGTTCCTGGTTAGGAGCTGCCTGGTAGTACGGCTAACCTTTCTACTCAAACTGAAGCTGTGGGGGCTACCGCAAGGAAAAGAGTGACTAAAGAGAGATCCTTGGCCCCTCTTACAAAATGGGTACACATTAATCCATCTTCCGATATCTTCGAGCTTAAGGGCTTGTCTATAACTAGTTACTTGAGATTTATCACCTCTAACCTTCTAGCCTAGTACCCTACTCTAGGAGGTTCTCAAGGTGAGGGAGTCTCGGACTTTAGATGATCTATAGGGTTGATATTTGATCCCATAGCTCATTTATAAGTAACGTTCTGATTATACTTTTCCTTCCTTCTTCATTCTTTACTTTAATCTTATTCTTTTTTTAACTCTCTTCTTTCATAGAATGTGATCCTTCAGGTTTGTAGACTTTAGTCTTTTGAAGCCCAATGGATGAGAGACTATAAGGAATTATAAGCGAAGTTATACCTCTAGAGGGAAAGTGTAGAGAATCTTCACTCTGATTTGGAATAAATCTAGAAGGAAAGTTATTTACCACATAAGAGGTTTGAGGTGTTGGAAGATGGGCACAAATAAGAACTAGCTTCTCTCCAAAGCAAAGTAAAGCAGTTGCTAGATGATCTGAACCTATTTAACCAGGGAGAAGGAAGGTCTAGAGATGACTTCCTCTAAGGACTAAGGACTTGGTGCTAGCTTACCTATACCATCTCTCTTCCTAGATTCCTTAACGTACTAAGGACTTGGTGCCCCTCTTAGAGGGTCTTTTGCTAATCAAGTTAGACTTAGTGCCTTAACTTACTAAGGACTTAGTGTCTTCATAGGAGGGCTTTTTACTAGTCAAGCTAGGCTTAGTGTCTTAGCTCACTACGGACTTGGCGCCCCCCTTAGAGGGTCTTTTACCAATCAAGTTAGGCTTAATGCCTTAGTTCACTAAAGACATGGTGCCCTCCCTTAGAGGGTCTTTTGCCAGTCAAGCTGGGCTTATTGCATTTGCTCCTGAAGGGTTGATTGTTTCACTAAGTGATTTTACAAACATGATTTTTTAGGAGAGAAGTGCTCCTTTATTAATTTTTTTACTTATAATACAACTTTAGATGTTATACATTCCACGTTTGTGGAACTTCTATATCCCTCATTGTTCTCAACTTATAAGTAGTTGGCCTAATAACTTGATCCATAATGAACGAGCCTTCCTAAGTTGGTGTTAGGTTACATGTGCCATCTCCCTTCCAAATAGCCTCAAGGCTTTACATCACCAAGTCTCTTTCTCCAAAAGTCCTATTTCAAACTCTCTTATTGAAGTAATTAGTGACCATATTTTAAAGGTCTTCGTTTTCATCGCCACTTCTTCTCTTAGTTTATCTAACAAATCTAAGTCTATTCTCCTTGAAGCTTCATTCTCATCATTACTATAAAAATTGACCCTTTCATTAGGCAAGTCAATATCGACTAGCAAAACACCCTCTGTGTCGAAGGTGAGGCTAAAAGGTGTCTCATTTGTTGACTCTTATAAGCACACAACATGTGGTATAACTCTTCAGCCCAATTCTTTCCACATCCTTCCAACCTTATCTTAAGACCTTTGAGAATGGTCATGTTGGGGACTTTAATTTGCCCAGTTGGGTTAGGATGGGAATCAATGAGAAGTGTGGTATGGTATTAAGGCCTTTGTAGAAGTTTCTCATCTTTTGCATTGTCAAATTGTTTACTATTATTACTGACTAGCTAGTACAGTACTTCAAACCTATAAATGACATTTTTCCATACGAACTTGATTACATTATCCATTGTTATTATTACTAAGGCTTCAGCTTCCAACCATTTTGTTAGGTACTCTACTACCACTACGAGGAACTTCTTCTAGCCTATTGTCACTGGGAATGGTCCAACTATGTCCATACCCCATTTGGCGAAAGGCCATGAACCATAGATGGGTACTTGATCCGCTATTGGTACTCGATTAAGATTGGCAAATCATTAACTTGCTTGAAAATTCCTCACTAACTTCATGGCATCTTCGTTCTTTAGAGGTCATAATTAGCCATGTCTAATTACTTTAGCTGCCAACATTTTTTCTCTTACATGCATACTACATGCACCATCATGCATCTCCTTTAGCAGGTATTTTGCCTCACTAGGGGTTAGACACCGAAGCTATGATAGGGAATAAGCTCATTTGTATAGTGCCTCATGATGCATTACAAAGTGGGAGCTTCACCATTTGACCTTCTTAGCCAGCTTTAGGTCTTCTAGGAGCACTCCCTCTTCTAAATAATCCCTTATGGAGTTCATCTAACAAGGTTTGGAACCTATCACTATGACACTTTAAGGCTTTTCTTTGCCCGACTATGTTAGGACTCCTAAAAATACTTTCTTTAGCAAGTTTGTTTGGTGATTTGTTACTAGTTTGCTCAAGTTGTTAGCTAAAGGAAAAATTATGAGTCGCACAATGGAAGAAAAAAATAAAAATTGTGAAGATTCACTTTTTGGTTCTTAAAACTTTTTGAAAACTTATTCTATGTTAAAACTCTTTTCACATAGATGATTTAGCCATTTATCAAACTATTTGATAAATGCCTAAACTTAGATTTGGACCCATAACTTTAATGAAGCGTACAATATTCAATTATTATACAAAACATAATTATAACTATAGAAGGCTTAGAAGAACAAAATACCTTCACGCCCTCCCTTGTTAAGCTCCTCAAGTGCGAAGCCTCTAGCTTAAATCACACCGAAACTTTCCTAAGGCTCGATCCCGTTTCCTTTTCGAAAAAGTAGAACCGTCTCTCTTTAGTTGCCCAAAAGCTTTTGGTTCTAGCTCATTTACTTAAGAACTTGAGATGTAGGAATTGGTTTTGGACTTTGAACTCCATATACTTCTTTCATAAAGATATAGAAGAAGGGTTTATGATTGAAGAACTCTTCTCCAAGAACAAACTCAAATCTCTGTATTTGGTGTGGTATTTCAACTTTCTCTATCTAACTCTTAGAGAAAATGATTGAAGAAGAAGATGAATAGTGATTCCTTCAAATTCACTTAGGGAAATGAAGAGAGATTATAAGCTCATATACTCATAACCTATTCTCACTTTTCCTTAATTTAGGGAGGATAATAGGAATTGTGTCTATTTGACTAATTAATTAGTTAAATAACACTGAGGGCATAATTAGTAGGAACTCTCCTAATCCCTAATTAAACACATCTAATGTTAATTAGGTTAATCATCTCATGATGAAGCCTAATGATTTTATTTGTCCAAAACCATTTCAATTAGTCATGCCCATTTGTATCTCATACAAACTATGACATAATTAAAGTTATCCCTTTATGAATTAAACTTCAAGACATCTTAGGGTCTCAATAAATTTAATTAAAAGTTTAATTCAACCATCATTAATAATTAATTAAACTTTTTAATTAATTATTAATATGATTTAATACCAAGCCATGGGAATTGCTTTATGGTGTGTGACTTACTAGGTTCATGTTCTAATTAGTAATGGGATAAAGAAAAGTCATTTCTTTCTTCCAAGTGTGTAATCCCCATTGCATACTTAGTCCCATAAGTCGAGAGTGACACCTAGCATAACATATCACGACTACCTCATTAGAAATGAATCTCAGCAATCGTATCCTTACATTGCATAGGCCTCTCGATCATAATTACCGTTCACTTAAATCCCTTCATTACGGATTCCCGATCTTAGCTAAGGTCATGGAATAGTCAAACTATATATGTCAGATCATATTACTTCTATCTAGTTCTAATTCTCAATAAACTGATTCTTGCTAGAAACTCTTTCTAATTGAATTTTAGCTACATTGGCTAAGGATTTGAGTATCAAAAAGAACCAAAAGCCATATGATTCCTTCCTTATTTATCCAAGTTAATGAATCCTTTCTTAGAGATCACTTATCTCAACATATCACTGATTATGGGTACTACATGCCATACACCAGTACTTGGATAGCATCGGTATGTAAGCAGTAACAAACCATAGACATCGGTATGCTAGATAACATGTCACCTTAAGTCTAAGGTTTATATGCACAATTATGGTCTAGATAATAAGATATTGACTAGTGGATAATGTATCTATCATCTAGTGTCACTATTCGACTTACTTATCACATGAATATGTTCATGTGTTGTCACAACATCACATGTTTATAGCATGAGACTCACTACCTCCATACCAACAAGTATCTCATACTTGTCATGGATAACAACAGAGGTGACGATCTTCCAGATTAATGATGTTCCTACCAATAATCTTATGACCATGACCTTGCTTTAAAGTCTATAACAAAGAGAATATGTCACTCATGTTGCCAAACTATTTGAGAATATATTCTCTTACATAATACTTAAGAAACATATATACATTAATCACTAAAATGAATGGAATCAGTAACATAAACATATATATATTAAATGCCATTATGGGATTAAGATTCCAAATATATATAATGTACAAGCTCTAGGGTATATAACCCTAACATTAGCTCGACTATTTACTCCTCCCTTTATCTTTTTAAATTACCCTTCTCCTTCTTTCTCTTCAATTGCTCATCCACCTTCTGAAGGTACTTTATCATGTATAGGTGTTTGGCTCTGTATATCCCCTCTACATGTCTGAAAAATAGTTATGATTCATTATACACGTGAAGCACTTTGACATATAAGTGCTCTGCTACTGATAGGCCTTGTATAAAGGCCTCAAATTATGCAGTATTGTTAGAGGTGTGGAAGTTTATCTCAATGCAAACTCCAATATCACTCCCCCTTCACTTTTTAGCATAACTCCCACACCACTTGCCCCTTTTCCATTAGCTCCATCCACATACAACTCCCATCTCACCTTCAAAGTTCTACTTTGAGGGATTCTTGATTTGCCTCTGCTCGAGACCTAATCTAGAGGGTATGAGCACTTAGAGATGAAATCTCCTAGGGCTTGGGCCTTTATGGTTGACCTAGGCCTACATTGTAAGCCATATCCCCCTAATTCAACCCGCCAACACAACATCCTTCTTGATAGTTCTAGCTTGTGTAAGATCTTTTGTAGTGGTTTATATGTCATAAATTCTCCCTAGTAAGCTTCACGGTACACTTTAAACTTTTGGCAAGAGAGTACTGAGGAGTATGTAAGCTTCTCTAGTGGGCAATAATTAAACTCTACCCCTTCCAATACCTTACTGAAGTAACACACTAGCCTCTAAGCCCCTCCTTCTACTCTGACCAGGGCTGATCTGACTGTATAAGGTAAGGCAGAGAGGTAGATGAGAAGCTTTTCACCAGGTAAAGGCCTACTCAATATCTGTTTCAAAGCCAATAAAGCTTTCAAGTCATCCATCGCCTTTTGGCAATCCTTAGTCCACTCAAAAGTGGCATTCTTCCTTAATTTCAAGGGGGACTCATTTCTAGTATAGCCTTAACCTTGTCAGGTTCAACTCGATCCCCCCTTTTACTAACCTGGTAACTTAGAAACTTTCCCCCTTGAATTAAAAGTGTGCATTTTTTGGATTTAACTACATTTCATAAGAGTTTATCACCTCAAATACCTCCTTCGGGCCTTCAATGTGTTATTGGAAGCCTATGCTCTTCACAATCATGTCATCTATACATGCCTTAAGGTTCCTTCCCAGCTTATCCTTGAACACCTTATTTACTAGCCTTTAATAGGTTTCCCAAGCATTCTTCAATCGAAGGATATGGAAACGTAATAGTATGTCCCATTCTCAATAATGATAGGGGTCTTCTCTTTATTCTGCTCATCCATCCAAATTTTGTGGTACCCCGATTTTGCATCTAACAGAAACAGATACTTGTACCACATTATTGAGTCTTCCAGCTTGTCTATCATAGTAAGGAGGTAGGAGTCTCTGGGTCATGCCCTATTTAAATCAGTGAAATCCAAGCACATTCGGTAACTTCCATTATCTTTCTTGACTAACATGACATTGGCCAACCAATCTTGGTACTACACTTCCCTAATAAATCTAGCCTTTCTAAGCTTCTCTACTGCCTCCTCAATGACTGCTTATCTCATAGCTCCAAAGCACTTTTCTTTTACTTAATGGGTTTGAATGCCAAGTCCACATTTAGTTTATGGGTGATGACTTTCAGGCTTATCCCTGGGATGTGTGATGATGACCATGTAAAGGTTCGAAGGCTGCTTGCTAGAAACTCCTTCCCTAGGCTTTTCTAATCTTCAACCTAAATGACATTAATTTGTAAGGTTCATCCTTCTCTTACTACTTCTAAGGCCTCTAACTTCTAGACTAATTCTTCCTTTGTCTTAATCTTCTCCTTCTGAGGAACTGCCTTTACCATATTGACCTCATCTGTCTCTATTGACACAATTTTCCTCTTCTTGGTAATATGCAAACTAGTCTTTGGAATGACATCACCATACATATGGAAGTCACTGGCATCAGGAAGTGGTATGGTGAGTTTGCCTCTTCTTATGTTAACAAAAGCATCAAGGCCCCGTAATAATGGCCTTCTAAGCAATACATTGTGTGACATGGTCAATGTCATGATGACAAAGATTACCATAACAGTAACTAATTTTTGGGCCTTCCCCACTATGTCTGGGAGCTTTATAGTCCCTGCAGCTGGTATGGTGGCTCTGTCCAAGGTTTGGACGAGTGTGTCCATGGGCTTAATCTTCAAAGCCTCAATGCCCTTTGCATGAAAGCCTCTAATGCTAACAGGTTTACTGAACTTCCTGTATCCACGAATACCCTCTAAACTTAAAAAATTAGCCACTATTACCATAATTACCACTTCATTTTTTTGGTGGGCCCACTAGTTCCCCCACCAGCCAATTGCTTAGTGTCATTATAAAAGACAAACTCTGAAACTTTATGGGGTTCAAGCCATAACTTTCTCTTTCCTCTTTCTCCTAGGAGCCTCTTTTATCCCTCCATTTAGGCATGTTATATCACTAGTTGTTCTATCATTTAAAGGCAAATCTATTTGTTGATTTATTGGGGTAGCCTAATTAACTAGTTTTATATAATTTTTCAAATATCTCTGCTTAATCAATCTCTTAATCTCCTTTATAGTGAATGACATTTATTAGTTGTGTACCTGTGAGTGTTATGGAATTTACACCACTGAGATTTGTCCCTCTTATCAGGATTCTTATTGATGGGTCTTGGCTTCCTCCAAATCTCCTTACCTTGAAAGTCTGCAAACACAATTTCTAGCCTGGCAGTCAGCGGTGTCAATTTTAAAGGGTTAAATCTCTCCCTTCTATTTGTTTCTAACTAATGAGGTTGTGAACCTTGCTTTGCCTCAGACCCTCCACCTCCAGCTAATTTGCCTTTCTTCATTTCTTCTGAAAGGAGCTACCTTCATCTAACCTCCTTTTTTTTATAAAACCTACTCTCTCTGAAGGCATCAACTTGCTTGATATACTCCTCTGCCCAAGCCATAGCTTTTTCTAATGTTTTGGGGAAATTTTTTTGCTAAGGCTTTGAAGTAATCTTGATAGGTGGTGCACTTTTTAGAGCTTCTATTGGAGGGAAATGCGAGTCACGCAATGGAAGTGGGAAAATACGATTTTTAAAAATTTTTCCATGTTAAGTCTTTTTGTTAAAACACTTTTAACAAATAAGTTCATATGAATGTATCAAACACTTTGATAAAA
>CAOJBK012605628.1:0-10036 GCA_948294925.1 Codiaeum variegatum | reverse complement strand
GCGTCAAATAGAATGTTATTGACCCCATTATGAGTTTGTAACGGGTCAGTAATTTTAAAAAAAAAATATTACTAACCCAATTTTGAGGTCAGTAACAGGTCAGTAAATAAAAAAAAATTGTTACTGACCCAATATTTGGGTCAGTAA
Source organism: Codiaeum variegatum (assembly GCA_948294925.1). Lineage (NCBI taxonomy): Eukaryota > Viridiplantae > Streptophyta > Magnoliopsida > Malpighiales > Euphorbiaceae > Codiaeum > Codiaeum variegatum. The sequence continues at coordinate 9,889 of CAOJBK012605628.1, read as the reverse complement.
GGGATCAGTAAAGTTTCATTATACAATCCCGGGGGGCCGGGGTGGTTGGGGGGGGGGGGGGGGGGGGGGGGGGGGGGGGGCCCCCGGGGGATAGGGCTTTGATAATTAAACGTCACTGACCCATTACTGACCAAAATATTAGGTCAGTAACACTTTTTTTTTCATTTACTGACCCCAAAATTGTATTAGTAACATTTTTTTTAAATTACTGACTCATAATGAGGTCAGTAACATTCTATTTGACGCGCACATTTACATAAAAAAATTCATTCCCGCCCATGTATTACTGACCCAAAAATGGGTCAGTAAATTACTGACCCATTTTTTGGGTCAGTATAATATGGGGAAAAAATTAAATTTATTTAGTACTAACCCAAAAAATGGGTAGTAATTTACTGACCCATTTTTTGGGTCGGTAAAATCTGACAGAATTTCAAATAATTATTTCCCTCCAATTATACTGACCCATTACTGACACAAAAAATGGATCAGTAATTAATTAATTTAATTTTTTTTCCTAAATTGGGTCAGTAACTATAATTTTGGGGTCAATAATTGGGGTCAGTAAAAATTAATTTTTTTTGTAGTGAAATATAGTGGATCCCAAACTTTTTTACCATAATTCGTTTGGATTTCACGAAATTTGGATTGCAAATGAAAATAAAACTTATAAATGAAGAGTGCAAAGTTTTGTTGTATTGATTCTTTGGAAAATCGCGATTACAGTAAACTAAAATACTGAGAAAGACTAAAAAAATATGATAACAGTAAAAGAAAAATTTTGCTTGATGAAATGCTAGAATTAAAACTAGAAATTGTAAAGTTGATTGCTAATTTGGTTGTTGTTGATTGATTTTGTTGATGATTGGTTTGTGTTGATTGGATGATTGTGTCTTTAATTGTCTACCACTATTACTTTTATATCTCTGAGGAACTACTTCCTCAGCTAGTACATGAAAAGTTCGCAGTCACTCTGAGGAAGTTAATGCATCATTATGTGACTTTGCTTGCAAGACTCAAATTCTAAAATTTTCCAATAACTTGATGCTTAGTCATAAAAAATTGGACCTTTCAATGGGTTTTGTAATTATTTTAGGCCTTTGATCCAATAATTAACTAATTCAATTAATTTATATTTTCAAGCCCAAAATTCAATTTTAGGTATAAACAATGTTCCCACATGCTGTAAGCTTGGTCAAAGCTTATAAATATGTAAAATATGGCTTTCAAGCTTCAATTTCTCCAATGGTGAGACTCAAGGTGACTTATAGCCCATATCTCAAAGATCTTTCATCCTGTGGTGATAAGTGGATCCATGAAGAGTGGTAACGTAACCATCAAGCTTGTCTATATCAATATGAATGTTTAAAAGAACATATTTTATGGGCTTCAAAATTTTACGCCTCAAGTTTCTCAGACAAAACTCTATAAAACCCTCCCTAAGCAAAAATTCTCCATCTCCAAATTCAAATTCAAAATCCCTCTTAAATGCTAATTTAAAAATAAATTCCAAATTAATTCTCCTTTTTCCCTAAAAAAATCCCATATTTCAAAATACACAAAATCCCTTTTCTAAAATAAATCCATGATCTTCCAATTTTCCCAAAAATAAAAAATTTTATTTTTCCTCTCCTTTTCCCACAACTTCATAAAAAAGAAAAATTTCCTCAAATCCTTCTTCCCCAAAACTACCGAAACGTCAGCCTAAGCACCGCCCCACCGCCGTCGGACTACCATGGATCGAGCAGCAGCAGAAGTCGGAGCAACTGCCGCCACCCAACGCACGAGATCTACAATAGCAATAGGTATCGATCGCAGCATCAGGCGTCATCCCCAGCACACGTAATGGAGCATGCACCGATAGCAGCAACAAGACAGAAGTAACTTTAGGGCCTTGGGGGAAATTTTCCAAGCCAAAATACAAATGATTTCGTTTTCAAACCTCAAATCAAAAACCCAAACAAGGATTTTTCTCAAGTATATTCAAGGAGAACAAGAGGTAATAATTTCAAATTTTGTTTAATTTTCATTGAATTTTTCTTCTGAGGAATTTTAAAATTAACTGAGGAAATTTCTTGAATTTGTGAATTTTGTTGAATTGTTTTGATTTTTTTTTTCTGATGCATAAGCAAACTTTAGAAATTTGATGCTAAAATTGATTTGAAAAACTTGATTTCCTCAGGAAAATTTGATTTGGAATTTTTGAGTTTGCAACACTGTGTTGAAATTCTTTTAGTTCCCCAGAGAAAATGTCATTGTGCTATGTGTTGCTTGCATTTTCTCTGAACATTTTGCACTAATGCTTGCCAGATTTTTGTTGCTCATTTAATAGAAATAATTGAAATAGACTTGAATACTCAAGCTTCCCCCGGAAAATTTGAATTTCAAAATTCAAAATTTCCCTTGAGGAAGTTCTAGGAATTTGAACTGGAAATTGGGACTTCCACAGACAAAAATGTCAATTTTTCAAAATTTTTCTATGATGCATTGGTTTAAATATTTTGACTTGACAACTCCATGACCAATTCCTTAGATAGTTTTAGCTCTGACAATAAAAATCACAATAGCACTTGCAATATGTCATATTTCATGCAGCCTTAACATGCGGTCAGTATAACCACAAAAACATTAAATTTCTCTGATGCATTTGATTTTCATATGATAATTGATGTCTGATATGAACGTTCATTAAGAGAATTTAGCAATATTTGCCAAATTTGGTTCATTCTTACATACTTCCCTATGAATCAAAATTAAATAACAGTGAATGGGAATTTGATGATTTTAGAATACTAACTTGATTTAAATCTTTATTTTTAAGAAAAATGAATTCCAAAGGGGCCATTAGTTCGAAGCCTCGAACAGACATTAGACTGGTGAGCTCACAAACCTTCAAACTTGTGTAGCTTGCTTGATTCTAATCCAGATTTCCTTGAATAAATATCAGCCTTCATCCCCCATCACCTACTGATATTCCTGACGAATTACTTGATGAATTTGAGGTAAATTACATTTTTTGAGTGTGAATTTTCCCTTTTTTCCATATGTGTACTTATGCATACTTCTTCAACAGAATGTGAAGATTGAGATAGTAAAAGGCATTGAAATCGAGTCTTATCCCCGATTCTTGGATATCAGGCAAGTATATTATTGCTTTTGATTCAATTTCCTCAGATGATTAGCATTTACTGACGATAAATTTTCTTTCTTCCACAAGGGTTTTACTTACAAAAGCATGAACCACAAAGTAGCTATATTAACTCCTATACCATTACAGTCTCTTGCTATAGGGAGCCCACCTCTTCCTTAGTTAGGACATCCTGATGAGATGATTTGCCTTTTCAATGTCACAACACCTTATCCCAAAAAGTCATGGGTAAAGCCTATTCTAGAATGGGGCTGGTGGGTTCATCGGTTGAAGGAGCACTGTGGCCACAAGTGGGAGCGGCTAGGCATCTCATAGTTGATCGAGATAACTTTGAGGGATGTGACCTATATGCCTGAGCTTCTTACCACAAACATAAGATTATGGGCACTAAGTGGCAATACATTCATTTTTCCTATTGGGCATATAGCTATCACCTTGCTTGACGTATTTGCTATTACTGGGCTACCTATCTTGGGGAGGGACATAGTATTCTTGACTGATGAGAGACACTTCCCCAAGCTAGATTTTACTTGAAGGACTTTTGAGTCTTATACTGATGTTGCCAGGAAATATGCAGACAAGAAAAGGACACCGACCTCTAAGGAACATGTTGCTTTTCTGTGGGTATTATTGTGCAGACACATTTTTGCCCTTCCATAAGGAGACTCAGTGTTGAATACATACCTCTTGCATAAGACTTGGATCATGGAGATCATTATGCATTGGGTACCATATTCTTGGGCAATTTATATGCACAAACGAGAAGATGTGTAGAGCAGAACCCGGTGAAACACTTGAGTGGAAGCTTGTGGTTTCTCTAGTGTTGGTTATTAACATACTTCCCCGAATTGAGTGATTATACTTTCTAGCCAGCTTTTTCCCCTACTTCTGACATTGGGGTTCATTTATTGAGGTATGAGAGCTATTGGGCAAAGAGGGAGCTTATGTCCTTCTTCACTAAGATGGAAAGAAGAGAGCAAGAGAAATTATATCCTTTCAGAGATTGTTATGATAAGCCAAGGTGGCTTGAGTTCTTTGCTCCATTCAAGGACATAATTGAAAATCAGATTTCCTATCAAGTCACCTCCCCAAGACCTCTCATCAATGTTACCAAGATTGCTTTCAGCCCTCGACGTGGTTTGGCCTTCACCCCTCTAAGCTTTGAGTTATTTATGCCTTTTCTTTATGGCCACCAGTTTGGTCTCCTATTGGGTGTTCCTTCTGATACTATAGATGCCTCTATCATAGAACACTTTTCATATATCAACACCATAGCTATGCATTTGCTTAAGGATATGGTAAAAATTCATCAGAGATACTGCCGAAATTCTTGAAAATTCAGTAGACATGCTGCCAAAATTTATTAAAAATTCATGACTTTTCTTTCATTTTTTGAGGCAAATGAAACATGCATTATTTAAATATGAAATAAAATTTCTTTATTTATTTATAGGCTTACCAATATGAATTGGTTTTTATTTTGGCAAAGAAGCTAACTGCAACTATTTTCCATTGGCATTTCACACATGGTGGGAAAGTATTTTTCAGGTACTTGCCATTAATGAACCTCATGCATGACTCTCCATCCATACTCTCTAACTAATATGCATTACCATCCAACACTTGATGCTCTCTAAATGGTCCTTCCCAGTTGGGAGACCACTTCCCCAGCTCTCTGTCTTTTATTCTAGGTGGCAGTATAACTTTCTACACTAAGTCACTTGCCTCAAAATTCTTCTTCCTAATTCTTTTATAGTATAGCCTGAATGTTTCTAATAAAAGAATCTTTGTGCTATATTTAGTTCTTGGCTCTTTTATTGTGCCAAGATTTATCCCCTCCAATGAATTTTGAACTTCGTGTTGACTATCCTGAAGGCTTGGTGGAGCCTCCATAACATCTTCAAACTGTAATTCTTTAAAATCCTCAAGAAACTCACCTTCATCAATGATTTATGCACCACACACTTCCAGATCTTCCTTAGCAATTTTATTCACTGTCTCCTACATCAGAGTTTACAAATGGTTAGAATCAACTCTCTAGATTGGCATCGGAAACTTAGAAGCCTATGGTAATTCCAACCTCATTATCTCACAAGCTTTGGAAAAATGGAAGATTAGAGAAGAGCAGTTGGTTCCTTACCATAAGCGCCTCAATGAGCTAGCCAACAATTTTGATGACTTATCTTTTCACTACCTTCTAAGAACTCAAAGTAGATTCGCCGATTCACTAGAAACTATCAAGAGTTAATTGAGTTTTCAGACCCATTACATGAACATTCAACGAAGAGAAACTATGGTACTGGGACATCAATGTCTATCTCACTAAAGGAGAATATCCTGAAGGTGCCTCCAAATCAAAAAGGAGAAATATTAGGCAACTGACTAGTGGATACATTCCTAAAGGTGACATCCTTTACAAAAAGATAATGAATGGCATTCACTTTAGATGTGTTTTAGATGAATAGGCCAACAAGATCATGGAAGAAATCCATGGTGGGACAGATGGCACACACATGAATGGTTGGAAATTATCTTGAAAGAACATGAACCAAAGTTACTATTAGCTGACTATGAATGGGAATTGTGCATGGTATACTCAAAGGTGCCTAAAGTGCTAAGAATACTCTAAGCTCTAGAAGCTTCCATCCTCTCCACTCAATCCTATTACCACTCCATGGCCCTTTGCTGTTTGGGGTATTGACATCATCGATAAAATTTCACCAAAGTCTTCTTCCGGCCATGAGTACATCTTATTGGGAATTGACTACTTCACTAAGTGAGTTAAGGTTTCCCCTTACCAGGTCCTGGATTCAAATAAGGTAGCTTAATTCATCAAAACCATCATCATCTCAAGGTATGGTGTTCCACATAAGATCATCTCTGACAACAGCTCACACTTTCAGAAAGAAGTTGTTACACTCCTGAAGAAGGAAAAGATTGAACATCATAGGTCTTCCCGATACATACCTCAGAAAAATAGTGTAGTCGAGGCTACCAATAAAGTATTAAAGAGCATACTTCAAAAGATGATTAGTAATCATAATGGTTGGCACCTACATCTACTAAGCACCCTCATTGGGTATAAAACCACATATAAATCAGCTACCAGAGTTACCCCATACTCTCTAGTTTATGGAATGGAAGCAATCTTCCCTATAGAATCGGAAATTTAGACAGCCATAGTTCTTCAAGAAGCCCAAATCTCTGAACTCTACTGGTAACAGGCCTATTATGATCAACTCAAGGCAATTGATAAAAAAAAAAAAGGATGGAAGGTTTCCACCACACATAGAATTATCAGATCAGGCTCGGCAAGCATTTCAACAAATAGGTTCAAGGTCGCAGTCTTCAAGAAGGTGACTTAGTCCTTAAAGAAATCATAAAAGTCGTGCAAGACCCTCGAGGGAAATTCAGACCTCCCTGGAATGGACCATACATAATAAAAAAGATCATGTCAGGAGGAGGCGTCATCCTGATGGATGTCGACGGTAATAAATTCAACCATCCAACCACTCTCGATCAACTCAAGAAGTACTTCATATAGTGTTCTTGTTGTATGAACATGTATTCAGGCATCATCATTACTGTAACAAGAACTACGTGGACCTGATTCTCCAAAATTACCATATACTTCAATTTTTAAAATATCTTTTGTAAGGAGATACATAGGCAGCCTTTACAGGTACGGTCCAAATAATTCAATAAAAATAAAATTTCCATATCGTTTGGGCTCTTTAACATTGCATGCACGAGTTAAAAAGAACAAATAAATAAATCGAAAAAAGAATGAAACCCGCTAAGATGAAAACCCAAGTGGGCAGCTTAGGCAAAATTTAGGGTATAGCCTGCTAGACTGAAAATCAAAAAGGCAATCTAGACAACAATCAAGGTAGCTCGCTAAGTTGAAAACCCAAAAGAGCGACTTATGCAAAAATAAGAACATATTAAAATAAAATGTTTATTGAGATCTTATTCATCTTTTGGAATGCCCAAAATAAGATATTTGAGATAGAAAACAAAATAAAATAATCAAAGTTTTAAATTCTTATTTTCCTAAAGTTTAAAATTCAGACTCAACCCTCAATCTCAGTCAGAAGAGGGAATCGCTTTGCCTTCTCCTTTTGCCAACAAGCCTCGATCCACCACTCGAGATACGCTGAAAGCTTGCTATAGTCATCGCTTAGGATAATCATAGCCCTTGTGAAGTCTCTGATCCAATGAGAGAGAACAACTTTGGCCACTCAGTCATTCACTGTGGCTACCATAAATAGAGGACCATCTAGGGGCACATCTTAATCATGTCCCATCTATCGAAGGACTTTAGTAGCCTGATACCAAGTAACGTACTAGAAACTAAGCAAATACACATGCTTGAAACCTTGACTCCTTGGTATGAAATGCTTGATGGTGTACCAATTGAGTTTCCATAGCAAATATGAAGGACTCATATCCATTAACCAGCTAACCCACTCCCTATCAAAACTAAAGTGAATGGCAACCTTCCTGGAATGATACCAAGATACATAATAATTTGGTCTGTTAGGTCTAGGAATGATCTTGAGGTGGTCCCTCAGCCAAATCTGAAAAGAAAATACATAAGTAAGAGAGGCCTCAAAGCATGCTAAAATAGAAAAGCAAAAAATGGTCTAAGTAGCTTGAGCAAAATCAGACTGATAGTCCAAGGTTCCCTAGAGCTATAATAGTGATCAAGGCTTAACAGTGTTTTAGCCAAGATCATGCCCATAATCGACTTACCTATTTGGAGTATCAGTTCAGCTATCCTCGCATCTCCCCATACAACTGGGCCCATAAAAATATAGCTCGTTGTCAATGCAAAGGCATAGGCCTTCAATCTTCGAGCCATCCAAACGGGGTCATCCTTTGATTCCTCATAAAACATAAAGGGCGATATAGGCAGGTCAACCAAATCATTTTTCACCATACCTGAAGCAGTCTCTGTGCTCAAATTTAGTAACCTCTTGAATAAATAGAAATACCCTACTCGCTTGACTAGAACAATTAGAATAGCTTCGGGATTTGTACCAAGCATAAAGGAAAATTCCTTAAAGGTAGGACACATCTCATCCATACTAGCCCCAAAATGAAATACGTGATCAACAAGATCCCAAAAATGTATGCAAGCAATCAAAAAGTCCCGATCAATCCTAACACCCCTAAGAGTTGGTAAAGCAGACATACCATATCTTTCAAGATTGATCCTGTGCACTTTGCTTAGCTTCTGGCACCACTCATGCATCATATGGCTGAAAAAGGTTCCATGTTATAGGTAAAAAGAAAATAAAATGACTTTTTCTGTTAAATAATTTTATTCCCTAATGGTTTTTTGGTCAAAAATTGATTTTCGTACTTCTATTTATAGTGGCATGCAAATTGAGATAAAAAAAATTGAGTTCGGAAGGCTGAAATTTGTGAGCCAGGACAAAATGCTTGTGTTTGCAACAAAATGCATGATTTTTGAGGCAAATGTACACATTTAGCTGCCATGTGTCACTCACCAACCCAACCCATCGAAATGATTCATTATGACTCGATCCAATTCCGTTTTCACTCAGTTTTTGACCCGCAATATTTTTCAAATTGAATTTCTCAAAATTGTTTCCAAAAAATCAGAAAACCCTGAAGCAAAAATAAAAATGTTCTGAATTTTCATAAAAACTTAAACTAAAATCAAAAGTAAAAATAAAAATTTGAAATTGTTTTTACAAAAGCCCACAACTGGGGCCCGAATATAGCCAAAAGCATAAAATAATCATGCATCATTCTCAGGTTCAGCCTCCTTGATAGCATCCTCCTCCTCAGAATCAGCCCGTGCACCGCGTCATCTGATAACCCTCCGCTCCAAATGACTCCTTGCAACACTAAACTCAGCAAGAGTAGTACTCAAGATGAATAAGGTCCTCTGATGGCTGTCCACACCCTGACCATAAAATAGACATGGAACATGAAAAGAACAAATAGAGATCAGAAGCCATCAATAATGGATGTATTCAGCACAAGGGTTAAAGAACCTACCATCTATGTAATCTAAGAATAGTCCACTCTGACCTCCTCAAGCAAATAGCTATAGCCCACATAATGAATCTAACTAGCGCCCGATGCATCTGTGTAGAAAACCTGTTCAGTAATCTGGGGAAGCCCATGCCAAGATTAACAGGTACTGGCTGGCATGTAGGATGAAGAAGCACCAATGCCCGAAGAAGCAGAACTGTAGTGGGGTGTAGGTCTGTAGCTACTCCCACTATAAGGCCTCCGTCTCGCAGCAGCAGGGTCCACTCTCTGAACCTGTACATCATCGACATAAAATAGAGGCATCCCAACCATTAGACGAGATGCCATAAAATCTGGGTATAAGGCATCCATAAGCAGGTAGTCCTCTCGAGTTCTCCTAACTTGCTAGTAAGCCTAGATGGTACAAGACATCCTCTCCCTCATCTATAAAGGAGGATCAGTAGGTACAACCCTCTCCTTAGTGGACTGGGCCATGACATGCTCTCTGAGAAAGAACTTCATAAGAGAGGTTGAGTCAATCAGAACCCATCTTTGAGTGAAAATAATCCCAATGGTGTAGAGGTCCTCATCTCCAAGCTCAATCATGTGGAAGGGTCTTCATACAACTTGAAATTACCCCAACAACTAGTATAAATCAGAAATCCACAAGTAAAAATGGGTAGAAGTTATCAAAACATACCTAGGTAAAAGTGGCTAAAATACACCTGTAAT